>WOGP01008965.1:0-10954 GCA_015342065.1 Leptinotarsa undecemlineata | reverse complement strand
TATATATCACTGTCAGTAATAGTACGAGTATTTCCAAAAGTACTGAAGGATGAACCTGCATATTATATATCAGAAAATCCAATTTCAATGGATAGTAGTTTTCAGCAACAGAAAGACCAACAAGGTCGGTTAAAATTCCTCTGCCTCTTTTGTATCACTCGAAATGGAAACGATATATAGGGCCAATAAATGAAATTCGACAATTCTAGTTTTTGGCAAATATTTCAAAAACAACCACTGAAGTAATTAGCTCAAAAGATGGCCTGTGTAGTTTGTAGACAGCCGATATTAAGTTCTTCGAAAAAATTTAAAATATGT
This sequence comes from Leptinotarsa undecemlineata, assembly GCA_015342065.1. Lineage (NCBI taxonomy): Eukaryota > Metazoa > Arthropoda > Insecta > Coleoptera > Chrysomelidae > Leptinotarsa > Leptinotarsa undecemlineata. Next base: position 10,636 of record WOGP01008965.1, on the reverse strand, counting down.
GCGGTACTGCCTGTTACTGACTGTTTTCAAACTCACAAACTCTGTACACATTTTGCGGGAATCTTGAATTCACATCCATTTTACCTTGAAAATGAACAGTAGGAAATATTCACACGCCATATTTCCAATCAATATCTTTATATAAGTTTTCATTAGGTTGCGATTCATACCACAGTCTAGCAGATAAGTTTTGTTTTGATTGATTGATTTCAATGTTATGAGCTACTGACACCAAAATCTATGTAAGCTAGACCGTCATTCGTTAACAGACTGCCTGTAGCTTATACAAAAAAAAATTACTTATTTCTTATGATTTTAAGAAGAGAGAAAAATGTTTATTGAAACAAGTTATTACAATAGTTTATCCAGTCGCATAACAATATTCTTCGGAAAACATCAGAAATCGTCAACAAAATATGATGTGAAAATCCTTCTAACCCGATTTTCCACACTCTACCAACCGTTTAGCTTCATCTTGGAGAATTCTGTACACCATCTTGATAGCCTCCAAATTTTCTGAGCAATAGTTCCCGTTGCTAAATGATCCACCATTATTCATTTCCTCCATTGAAGATCGTTTTCCCCAGTTTGGCGTGAAAGTCAACTGAGCAACACAGCATCCAATAATGGATAAAATAACAATCAGGAATGAATGACTCATTTTAGTAAACTGGAAAACTACTGTTTCACTTCAAAATGCGAAGTCTAATGTGGTTTGCAAATCCTCAGGGTAATTTTATATAGAGATTCTCTCCTACACAGTCAGTCGTACGATGAAACCTTTTAGCAAATTTTAAATAAGTTTCAGATTGGTCATTTCCTGTGTGGGGTTCCATTTGAAATAATTAATACAACGAACGAAAAACGATAGTCATTCACGTATTTCGGAAGCTCCTCAACTGAGTTTGTTTTTCGATTAAACAATTCTATAGAAATTTCCGGTAACTTCGGTAAATTGAAGCAAAATTGAAGCACTATTGTCGATGTCTCAGTTATTGGTGTTATATTATAGGGTATGCAAGTGTGAGTAAGTATCGAGAAATTATAAAAGACTATATTCAGTTGTTAACTTACAGTCAGAATTAGAAATTATTATTCTGTAAGTAGACAATATTTTAGATAGACAACCTAAGCAATAGATAGGCCGTAACCGTCCAAAAATTGTATGAACGACGAATTGAAATTATCTACTCGTATTTCCTTCGATATTTGGCGGCCCTATGACACAATAGATATTTGTTACAACAGCTCTCCATCATTATGAGATACATCTTCGGAATGTTTTATGAACTCGTTGAAAACTGTTTAGTAAATGGCGACACACATCTTCGTGTAGGAGTATAGTAGCCAACTAGGTACTACTCAAGCTCGAAGAAGCTCAAAGGTACTATTTTCCAAAACATGTGCTGATGCGTTTAGTCATCCTCAAGATGATTGACTGAATGGAAATTGTGGCAGCTGAAAATGCATACTAATATCGCTCTTGGATTGTAACCTATGGAACACCATAGTCACTATCTCACAGTACTATTCTCAATTTTTTATACAGGTAAAATCACAACACTCGATTATCGATGGAAAAAAGTGAGACTATTGTATGCAGAGTCTAGTGATGACTGTTATTTTAATTCAACATTCTACTTTTATAATGTACCAATCTACCTAATGACAATACGAAAAAGAAATGCGACCTTAACCTTGAAAGTGATTCACAATGACAAATTTTCTTCATCACGCGTGCCACATTGGTGTAAGGAGCTGCTGTAGTGTATTTCGTCTGGCAATACTTTTCACTTCGTGCAATTTCCTAAAGTATAAATTTAAATTGTTTACTATTAGGGGCATGTATAGTATACCTGGGATACTTGAAATAACTAAAGTATGTAATTTGATGAAGATTAATATAGTTAGTATCATTCTAAATGGCTTTTCAATGGAGTATGATAATCTGGAAGTAAATTTGAGGCTTAGTTTTCTGACTCACTTCAGGATTGTGTCTGCATTGAAACCATATACCTAGTTAATGGTTTCAACGCAAACACAATCCAGAAGTTGGGCAGAAAACAAAGCCTCAAATTTACTTACAGATTAATATACCCCCGATCAAACAACTATAAATCAAGATAAAGAAGAAATTTGTAACTCTAATATATTTTGTTAAAAGAACGGAGATAACTGCGGGTTTTTTTCAGATAGTTTTTATGTGGGTTAAATTAGGTCGAAAGTAAGTGGTTCTACTCAACCCTCCACGGCAACCCGCAAGGGATTATTGTGGGATAGTGTGGTCGAAATTTCTCAAGACGATATACTGAACATGAGGTCCTTCAGACTAAGTAAAAATGATTCGACGTTTTCAAACCATTCCTTGGAATGCAACCACAAGTTCCCGAATCTAAACGATACGGAAATTTTGCACTATGCAAGCAATGGTTCGTAACTTAATTATTTGGAATCCGTGGAAATTCATAAGCATAACCATTTCGGATGTAATTCGCTAAATGATCAAATCGATCTAGTTTACTCACCAGTTTTCAAATTAGCGTATCCACATTGTCAGAGGTAAACAAATTTCGGGCACTAAATTGAGTTATGGAACTCTATTATTACCTATAATAAATATTTAAAGGCTAACATTATGAATTATTTTCAGTTTATTGTAATTGTTTGAAAATTACCTTATAGGATGAAACTGCAGTAACATTTGTTACAAATACAAGTGGTAAAAAAGACCCAGAAAATTTTATTTCTCTTTTTTCACGAGTCATAAGGACATGGTGTATTCTTGTACGAGTATGTTTGTATATTACAGCCAGAATTGATAAAATAATTGAAATTTTATCAAGAATAGGTAAATATTTTAAACAAAATAAACAAACTGAATAAAATTCAATATCTCTCTGATTTAACTACATCCATAATATTGTTGTACTATTTTCTTCTCACTAAAGACGAATCAGATCGATAATTTTCAGAGAATAAATAATTGGACACTGACAGTAGTTTCAATTAATGGTATCCACTAAGTGAAAGTAACATCTTGAATTTCACTATTTCGGACTTCCATTGCCTAATATATAGAATGATTTGAAATCCCTCAAACAACTAAAAAAGAAGAATAAAAAATGAATAGCTGAAAATAATGAAAAATGAAATAATAGTGGCTACCAAACGCGGACTACGATTCCAAGAAGGCCATTGAAGGTTCGCACTGTCGAGCACAAGAAACACACACAGCGAGAGGAAACCAGCAAATCAGGAATGGCAGACCATGTTTGGACCTATCAACACAACATCGAGTGGTGCCAAGATGAGATCATACACAGAGAGGAACATTGGTTTAGGAGAAAGTTCAAGGAAGCCGCATACATGTTGTCCAACAATGTATTCAATCAAGCTAGCGTAGAGATACGCAACATATGGAAACCCATCATCAAGCGAAAAATAACCAATTCCCGCCAAACGATCATCTCCCACTGAATCAGTGAAGCGGAAAAAATGGAAAGCGGGGATAAGTGAAAGTACTCGAACGACCCATAAATTGTCATCTCTCGGAGGAATAAGTCCAGTCATCACCCGGAGACGATTGTAGATACTAACAATCGAAACGTCGTGAACTAACATGGCTTGGAATCTTTTAATTTTTTTATTTTAATTTTTCTCAATATCAACTTTTATTCAATCGTTCTATTTTTACTTGTATTTTATTTCACTATTATTTCATTTCAGGTAATTTTTGTTGAATATATTGGTTATTTTTAGCTATTCATTTTTTTATTCTTCTTTTTAGTTCTTTCAAGGATTTCAAATTATTTTATATATTAGACAATGGAAGTCGGAATTAGTGAAATTCATCGTGAAACATTGTCCTTCAAACAAAAGTAACATCTCGACTGAAAGATGAATAATATATCTGAAAACGTTGATACTTTTATTTAAATTCATAAATGATATGCTTTCTGAAAATATCGAAATTGAAATACAATCAACTGAGGACAAAATCATTTAATGCATACAGTTTTACAAAATTATTAGGTACAAGTTGCCACTACGTATTAACATTTATTTCTAAGTAATAGGCTGACATCTTTAATTTGATATCCATTCTGCATCCAATAATCATATCAATTGTTTACAGTTCACTTGACCGCCGATAGACAGAATCACGTTTGGTGGTGGATGACGAAGCTTGGCTTTGCAACTGACCACCTTTGGGATCATTGGTTATCCTTGAGATTCGATGATTTAGTCTTCTATCGATCCCAAAGATTGTGTCTTCGTAGGAGAAGATGACATCATCTTTACTCTATATTTTATCTACCTAGTTACCTAATTATGTTATGCAGGTACACAAAATTCAGGACAATCCTCTTATTCCCACTTTCATAAATATTATACACGTAGTGCTAATCTTATACGTCCTGCTAAATTCAATCTACAGAAATCTTAAAAGGATTCTCTACATATAAATGTATACAACTGCCTTCAAGTACTTATCCCATATACGTTTTGCCAGCTGCCTGAATTTACCTTTTACAAATAATATTGCTATTGTTTTCGTTCATTTTATTTAGGTACTAATTGAATTTCAACTGTTAAACCATCTCTTAGATTTGCTAGAGATGTTTTATACAGAAACGTAAATATACTATCTATCTATCTAGGTTATTTGATGTTGGTATTTGGTAGCTGTAGAGCCAAATAAACTCATTATAATATTTATAATTATCCTAGATAAACGTAAATAGGTATACAGACGAAGGTAAATTGGAAATGTTCGTTTTGTACAGATCTCCATCTTATCGTGTATTTTCAGATTTTTATTGGCTATCCAACCAGCCCTCATCAAAAATCACCCTGTAATATCTTTGTTTTACAGAAAAAGTTTCAAAATCATTAACCATAGGTACGTGTAGAAAGCTATCTGCGCAATGAGAAACATTTTATTTCGAACACAATTGCGCAAATTACATAACTGACCTGATAAATTAGTGAATATAACTGAATATTGAGGCTGAACGGTAAAAATAAGTCACGATTTGACTCGGTCGCGGTGTGACTCGATTGTGAAGTCTCGAATACAGATTATAGTCCAGGAATATTAGACATTATCTGCTACCACTGTCATTAGTGAAAGTTTTCACAAAAGTGTTCCTTTCCTTTTTTTTTAGTCAGTGCTTTTCAATGAATCGGTTTTCAAACCATAATGTTTAAAAATCATAAAAATTAAAATTAAAATACCTCTTGAACTATTGAGGTTATTTTCGTCATTGTTCATCCCTAAATTCTGTACAGAATATATTTGCTGTTTTCTTTATGAAAAATACTATTTTCAAAAAATTATTAATTATTTCACTCGTCCTACAATTTATGAAAAAGCTGATAACTACATGCTTTAGTCATGACGATATTTAGAGACAAAAAAATTTATCGCAGGCTCAGTTTTCAAATTATCATCAAAACAAAAAAATCTTTCCAAGAAACACTTTATTGTGAAATTTTTACTACACAGTTTTACTAAAACGCAACACTCCGATTCCATCGCATAACAAATTCTAACTTTGAACAATTGTTTCTCCATGCTAATTTTATAAATACCATTTTTTTCAACTTAATGAAAAAATACAGTATTGAAAAACGCCCACCTATGGTGAAAAAAAAGATGTTTCCACTGAATGTTCTCATTTTGCTATCAAATTGCCAAATTTCAAATGAAAATACAAATAAAATACAGTCATTCTTCATTTTCATACAAAAATATGTCAAAAACTTTCAATGATTGGAAGAAAGCAATTGATTTCAAACAACTTTTCATAAAAATGTGTACCTATATTATGAACTGAAGTTTCTTTATATACAAACTGGAAGAAAAAGCCAATTCGAATCAACTACTTTCAAACATAAACATTGAATAACACTGTACATAAGTGATGGAATTGAAACAGATATCATTCAAATAACGTCACACAACATAATTTATGGACGAGTATTGAGAAAAAATGTCACTCACATGAAAAAATATCGAGGTATATCTCTAGAAGTTGGTGTATCTCTTGGATGACAGTTCAAAAATCAGACAAAAACCATTGTGAGGTATCATGCATATATCTTGCAGATATAATTCAATATCCATCATACTATTAGCCGGGAAAGTAGTTTTCCGGCAGGCATTTATAGAACATACTTTGTAGGTACGTTGGGAGAGATGAATGTTTCAAGATTACATTTCGAAATACCAATTTTCTTATACGCAGGTATCTCTATACAGTCTTCAGACTCTGAGTGGACATTGTGATAATCGAATGTCTAGAAAATCTTCTGCAAGTTATTCAGTCTTTAATTTTCCCTTTTTGAAGCTGCTATTGCGTGGTTCAATTGTGTAAACGTCTCCTGAAAATTGATTTACTCAGAGGAACATATATCATCCCACTGACTCAGTTTTACTTAATATTGTCAACACCTATTTTAGAAAGTTTAACCCGATATTTTGGTGAGTATATGTTGTTGCCTAAGATTAATACCTTTGTTATTCAGGTGATTGGAGCCAGTTTCCAATCAGAACCAGAAGTCACTTTAAAAGTTGATTTGGACTTTTTCCAATTATCTGGAGTTGGTATAAATACAACTTGAGTTGGTTATAGTTCATTCTTAAATCAAAATATTCCAATGTTTGTAAATGATATCCGTGATATGGGTTTTATTCAGTCTAATGATTTTCATCATTGGTAGACTGGCCTTTCTAGCACCAAGTAGTCTTAGACTATTTCAGACGTCTGATACTGCCATTCATCTATGAACTATATATTTATCCAGCAAGAGATCGAGCCCTGTTTTCAATTTCAACTGCATTGGCAGCAGTGAAAGTGGGATTACTTAACTGGAGTCCTTTGTCAATGCTTACTTTATGCACGTAATGTAACTTAAAAATTTATGGTGAGAATTTTTATTCATTCGCTATGGTAAAATTTGCATCAAACAGTATTAATTGTTTGTTTTGATTTGGATGTATTCAACTGCAAAAGTATCATTAACTTTTGTGAGTGAATATCGATTCGCAGTTGAACTGGAATAGTGTGTTGAATGAGTTGTTAGAGAAAAAAAGATGAATTAATGAAACATCAATATTATTAGAATTGAAATATTCAGATGGATCAGCTAAAAAGATAAAAATAATGTCGAAACACAAGAAGGAATAAGCAACGAGTGTATGAAAGGAAGACAAATTATTGTGACCTGAAATGAAAATTAGTCTATAAAACTTGTCAAACAGTAAGTAAAATGTCAATAATACAAATTATTGAATCAAGTCATAGTCTCCCACTTTATCGATATAATTTTTTACTTTAGCCAAATCATAAGACGTGAACGAAATTGTCGAGAGAATATTTTGAAACAGAATTACCTAGAAGCGGAATTTTCGTCAATGGATATTATTTCCTCTGATTGTTTATTTTAAACAATTTTTTCATTTATTCATCACATTTTTCTAAATGTACATAATTCAAAGATGTATTTAATTTTATATTGCATCATTTCTGCGAAAATGGACCAATTTACAGTATAGCATAATTTCTCCTTTTCTCATTTTTTCCATTTTATTCAAACTCATTGACGATTTTAACGAAAACGTTTTATGAATGTGTTGTCCCTTTCCTAAACTATAACCTTCCAATAATAATAATTTGTGCAATAACGATACTGAAATAATGAACAAATTTTTTTCGTGTGTTGTGAATGATAAAACTATACAGTGAACGAAATGACTTAAGACAAAGAGATTGAAGCAGTCCTAGTCCGATGTCTTTGCAAATGATGATACTGCTGATATTCCATTGGCTACATTATTGGAATATCATAAAATAGTAACATTGTTTCAGTTACTCTTATTCTGATTCTTATTCTGATGATTTTCAAAATTAATTGCCAAACAGACAATTCAGATTCAAAAAAGTTGACATACATAGAAATCTTGCAAATTATAATGACATGAATTCCTTTGTCATTATAACACCTGACGAAAAATTTCGATGTCAAATAAAGTATAATAAATGCATAATGAATTTTGTCAATTTTTACTTTCACAAGATGGTATTAAAACTTAAATATTCTGAAATTTTTTTCAATGCAGACCAGTTCAGCATCCCACCAGCTCGAACAGCATACCATTTTAGTCCACGTCGTTTTTCAGCCTAGTATCTTTTGTATAAATCGTGAAAGGACAACTCGCTATATCTACCCAACGTTGTGACACGTACCAACAAAGTTAGCTGATATAATAACTACAGCTTGCCAGGTTTTACTTTCGTTTTCAGATTACAATGAGGGCAAGCATTTGATAGGAGTTGTAGATATACATCGTGATGTTTACAGTGTGATATAAAAATGTCTTGAACTTTTAATTGGTGATTTCATGGTACCATTAACAGGGCAGATTTCATGATAGATTACGCATGTGTTATATTTAGAACAGTGCTCTTGTTCGGTTTTATTTGATATTTCATCATATAAAGATTTAGCCCAACACAGCACCTAAACAAATCATTTAGGTATATTACGAAAATCAGCGTTCTACGAGGAATGTGTTTCGTGCTCTTAGAACAATTTATGTTTCTAGTAATTGGCATCTCTACGGCACAACTTCTGATACCAACCGACAAGCTTGAAACACAATTTTCAATATTTGATAATAGGCAATGAGATAAAATTAATTACGAAGTGAAGAAAATAAGAAAGTAAATAAATTGATTTAAAATTATACTAAATTCACCTCGTACAAGAATCTTCTTTTTTTCTTTAAGTCTAACTATCACCATCTGGCCAGTTTCTGTCGTTACCTGTTTAATTTCCTATGACTCTTTTGCGTCTCCCAATACAATTTTCATACCATATCTGGGGATTCTTTCAAACTCTCTATCAAATTTGTTAAAAAAACTGGGTTTACAACACAAGGACCAATGGAGATAATAGATAATATTCCAGTACAGAAAGTTGGGTTTGGTTAAAAAAAAAGGATATCTTGCAATTCTGAAGTAAATAAAACTAAAATTTGGTATGTAAAGGAATTATATCTCAAATAGTAATTAGGTTATTTCATTTAGTATTATTAACAAAATCCAAAAGGGTCTTGCCTTTTCTTGTCGTAAGCTTTTGGACTGTAGGGATTCTGTTGTAGAATTTGTTAGTGAATTATATGAAAGTTGACATTTTTCTGGTCGAAGACTTTATCTCTGGAGCTAACTGTATGTATTACAGTGGAAATATAATTGAGTGAGTAGTAATATGAATAATTGAATAATTGTCGCATTTTAATTGTATTTACTGAAAGTTCTTAATATTTTCATTTTCTTTCTAAGATAGGTAAGGTTTATTCAATAACTAGATAGAAAGCAGTTGTTTAATAAAAAATCCTGAGTTTTATGTCTTAAAAAAACGCCTGTGGCTGATCCCAGATCAACGAGATCCTTGAGATGATGGTAGGAAGAGGAGCCCCAAATTTTACGGAATTCAACACTACCGAAACGCAAAATTGCATTTTTCACGACAAAAGGAAATAATTATATCTCCTGTGAAAATTATCAGAGCATGTTGGGAAAGGAAAAATAAAGGAATCAATGACATAGCTTATCTACTAAAAACAATTGAAATAATTGCGCATTATGGCTAGTTTATGAAATTTCAATGTATCACCTTGAAGGTGCATCAAATGACATATAATAATCTGTCAGTCTGTCTGTCTGTTTTTCCGTTAATCAGCTGTCGCCCCCATACGAACGGCAACTCTCAGAAGTTGAGAAACTTGTGCGAATTAAGGACTAACGAGGTCTTACCTTTTAACGTGTGATTCCTAATATGGACATTTTTCTACTGAATAGCTGAGCAAGTTGTAGAGTTTTTACTGATAAAATTAATAAATGTGTTTCAGAACCGTCTGCTACATATATTCACAGAAGATCTTGGAGCACTCCTGAGAAGATTAAAGCCAGTGAGTTATGTGATTTTACCACTTTCAAATTACCTTCAATTGATTTATGCCAGACGTATACCTCTAATTATGAAGAATTGATGTCCAGAACATCGAATCAGTTGAAAGCGTGGGTGTCCAATGAGCTTGAGAAGGTGAAAAAAAGAATGGATGGTGTAACAACTAAAAAAAAAAAATGAGAGTAGATCTACAATGCTGTAGAAGCAGCATAGGGATTTCTGTGATTTTAAAATATATATAATTGAACAAAAACAAATTATGAAATGATGAATCATAGGTATAGTGGAACATTCAGTGTAGAAGTGAAAAATTTTCACAAAACTCAATTAGCATTTTCAGAAGAATTGATAGTCAATTATTAGTGAAACGTACATTGACTGTAAGTGTTTTCGGTTGAGTGTTAGGGTAATTGTGTGTATCGCCTCTGTTTGGAAAATGATGAAACAAATGATGAAACTTTGTGCCTTCCCCCTGTGGAAAAATCAGGTTTTAAGAGTTCCGCAGAGCCGTACCCTTATTATCATCTGACCTGAAAGACCACTCACCATATAAACTAATCAGCTTCGTTAAGAAGCTGGGTTTATTTGGTTGAGTGTGAACCCTTGCGGGTTGCGGTGAAGGGTCGAATAGACCCACTTACTTTAGACCTAACCTAAC
>WOGP01008964.1:0-10954 GCA_015342065.1 Leptinotarsa undecemlineata | reverse complement strand
ATCATCAGTATCAGTATGGTGCAGCCAAGTGTAAGAATGGGCAACAACTAGTTACCAAAAGATATAAATATAAATGCACGGAGGTCATCTGGGGTTAAATTGTCCTGTGAGAACTGAAATCATTATATGCATATAATTACTTTCTGTTAATGTAGCTTATTTTGCCCAAATTGTAATACGAGTATGATCAGCAGAAAGTCAGTCTTAATATGAAGCAGTAGTTGAGGTTGGCAACGAAAATATATAATTTGAATCAGTTCGAACTCAGTTGTTGCAACGTTTTTGACTTCAAATACATGTTCCCAATTTAAACCCTATTCATTTTTGTTTTTTAAAGAATCGGATCGCAATAAAATACGTTTTTTTAACAAGTACGCCAATGCCATCACACAATCCTCATCGACAAGAGCTTTCCTTTCTCGCTCTACCACTCACACAAATCTATTAGAAATCGTTAAATCCTGGCTCCTCGCTTGAAGAGCTCCATCCAATTCCACATGTCTTCTCACAGGATCAGGACGTGGACGAAGCGACATTCTGTTATTGAATGCCCCGAGATCATCTAAAGGGATGAGGAAGTTCGTCAACAGTCCACGAAAAGGGTCACGAATATGTCGAGAGTTGCAAGAGATAAATTGTTAGCTATTGATTGGAATCGGATGGGAACGATAAAAATATCGGCGAAACTTTATTAAAATCCGTGATTTTCTGACGAGCAGTCGGAATGTTTTATATTGCTTCGGTAAGAGTTCTGGAGTAATTTCGTCGAAAGTATTTTAGTTCTTGTCGGAGTTTATTAATCAATGTCGACATTGGGACCTTTGGAATTTTTATTTTTGTGAAGTAAATGAAAGAAGTTCGTTAGCGAATGACTGTAATTATTATTGAGAGTACTTGAGTTACATCTCTGATTCTTTCTGATGCTGAGTTAAACGAAACGAATAAGATTTTAAATTATATATTCCATTAAATATTAGAAAATCCTGAAAAATCAGTTCCAAGAACTAGTGAAACGAGTATATCTGTTCGGTTACTTGTCACTCTATCAAATATAAAGTACATCATTTTCGTTTCAAAATATGGATGGCAGGAAGTTCGATATGTTTTCTCAATGTCTCATTTCAACGACTACAAACTTTGTAGATTTCTTTTTTTAGGATAGCAACAAGATTTTTTTCATTTTCAAAGAAGGAAATACTATTGAACTGTCTAAATATTTGTTAAATATTTCTAAAAATGTCTCATTGTTTCTTTTTCAGAGACATTTGTTAGGAGTTATCCAATACATGCAAATAAAGCAAAGCAAATTTTCGCAAAGCAATATTTCTTTTTTTTAATTTCAAAGTTGTACACAAAATCATCAGAAGTATTCCCAGCAATCATAATAAGTTTAATATTACTGGAGGTTTTTCCCAACACCAAACCGTTATTTTACACCTCGACACGTGTTTCGATCACCAAGTGGTCATCTTCAAGATCATCTTCTCTACTGTTTTCAAACTATGTATACACTAATACATAAAAATAGCTATAAATGTGAGATATACGATTACAGACCTAAAACTCTTATCTCTAACTTGGCGAATATATTTGAAAAATTATCCCAGTCATGGAAAAATACAAACTGTAATTAATAGCCCAATTTGTATGGAAAATAAAAAACATCATCGACGAGGCTTTGAACAAAAGTAAACTTTCTATCGGGGTATTCATCGACCTCGCGAAAGTGTTTGATTCGGTCGACTACAAAACACTTTTTGAAACTCTGTAGGATATTGGAATATCTGCATATGCTTCTCACAAGTTTTCTAGAAAATTGTAAACAGAAAGTGAAAATTGAAAAATGAAAAGTGAAGTATAGTATACACGAATTAAATTCGAATGGCATAAAAACTAAATAGTTACCTAATGTCGACAGTTTCTTCGTATGGCATGGGCGGCGCGCATGGTATGAATTTTTTGTCTAATCATTATTTTCAAGTGAGACGTTTTCAATTGCTTCAAATAGTAAATTATTCAGACCCAGGCATTAATCTTTTATTCAGCTGTTTGGATTGACTATAACTCATTTCACACAATCATGTGCACTTGTTGCACAATATACTATTATGCACCTCTCAAATTGAGTGAATCCTCAGAGAAACAAACAAAAGTAAATGAAAAGTATATCCAGAATAACTAGTCATCTATCTATTGTTTAATCCTAATGTAATATAGTCACTCCTAGTGCTTTGGGTGTGCTTATCTTTTTTATTTATATAAATAATCATTCATATCTAATTTACACGTTACTCTAAAGGTATCAGTTTCACAAAGTTTTTCAATATAGTTGCCTTCGAGGGCGTTGTATAATTTTTTATACTGTTTATATAGTAGAATTTCTCTTTAGCCTCGAAATTGACCTCAGTTTCGACGATTATCTCATCATCGACGCTAAATTTTCTCTCCAGCGTGCATTCTCTTAAGTCCTGAGAACAGGAAAAGTCGCTGGGGACCAGATCTGGAGAATACGATGGATGCGGAATCAATTCGGATCCTAATTCATGCAATTTCACCATTCTTTTCATTTAATTGTGACACAGTTCATTATCTTAATGAATAATCACTTTTTTTCTTTCAAATTGGGTCGTTTTCCCGCGATTTCATCCTTCAAATGCTCCAATAACGTTATGTAATAGTCGCTGTTGATGGTTTTCCCTTTTCAAATCGGTGAATGCGCATTACAAAATACTAATACCATAACCTTGCCAGCCGACTGTGTTATCCTGGCACGCTCACACGTCCACTCAGATGACGATCGTTTTGATTCTCGTGTGAAATAATGGTACCATATTTTATCCATTGTAACATATCGACGCAATAATTCGTTTTTTTATGGTAGAACAGCTTCAAACACTGCTCAGAATCATCAATTCGTTGTTGTTTTTTATTATTATTTTTTATTATTACATAATAATAATATGGATGGTGTCTTCAACACCTTAGTCTACCGCAGTCGCGTGATGGGTATATAGGTTACAGACACAAGGTGCAGGGCCGCGAGGCGCTCGAGATCCTAATGCATTTGCTATCAGCATGTCCAGCATATGCGGTCTCGGCCTATATCCATCAACATAACGCGGCCCAAAGAGTGATATATGACCATCTACGGCTTTCTTATGGTATTGACGAGACACCGGTGTTGCCCTACGCTCCGAGGGATATTGAATCCGTTGTGGGAAACGAGAAGTGCCGAATTTATTGGAACTATTCGTTCCACACCCTCAGGCTCATACAAGCTAATAAGCCTGATGTAGTCCTTCTCGACCACCAGAGCAAGACGATATTTGTCGTGGAGTTTTCAGCTCCTGGCGAGACGAGTATCGTCCAGAAAGAGGAGGAAATACGGATAAAATATTTAAATTTTCTCTTCGAACTCCGCAGAGTCTATCCACACCACTCTGTCGAGATGGTTGTCCTGATTATTGGAGTACTTGGTGGTATGATGCCCTCTCTGCTCTCAAGTCTCAAAATCATACCGGCTTGCCGCAGTGAGACAGAAATATTAACCGGACAGATGCAGAGAGTTGTCATTCTTGGATCACTGCGCTTACTCACAGCACATGATTCTCGGACCCAATGATCACTTAACGCACGGTGTGGGGAGTGGTCGTTGGTTGATAATGTTGGCGCGCCCACCCGAATATATCGGAGCTTCGGAAGATATGGCCTGACCTGCGCACACTACAGTGAAAAAAAACATAAGCTTTGTTGTCAGAATAATGAATTTCATCGACAAAGCATGTGTGTCCAGCGCCATCTGTCCGCGAATAGATCAAGCAAAAATGTCGATAATTCTGTCAAATACAGATCCCGATCTTGAGAGTTACAAACAAACATACATACATACATACAGGTGAAGCTAATGAAATCTTGTTAAAAAAATATTTTTTTCAAATGAATAAAACACATGTGAAGTGAGTTCGAATTATATCAAGGAGGTTACGTACAGCGCAATCTGCCCGCGAATAGATCAAGCAATAATGTCGATAATTCTGTGAAATACAGATCCTAATATGAAATGGAAAGGAGAGTTACAAACAAACATAGATACATATAGGTGAAGCTAATATAAATCGTGTAAAAATCAAGAGGAATATTACACGAAAAGTAAAAATGATGTGGGTTATTGCAGATGCTAAATTCGATGTCAGATCATTTATGTACAAAAAAGAGAAATAATAGGACCAAGAATATACCCCTGAGAGACTCCACTGTTTAGATTAGCTGCAGTTGATGAAGAAGAAGGTATTTTAACAATTTGACTTTTACCGGTGAGGTACGATTCAAACCATTCATGAGTTATTCCATCCAGTTATTTCTGAGCAGTATTCCATGATTTACACAATCGACTGCTTTGAATAAATCACAAAACACTGCTGCAGCTGATTCACGATTGTTATTATCGTTAAAAACTTCGTTCAGAAGGGACAATATGGCACCATTATTTTTCGGTTGGAATCCAAATTGTTTGCAATTTAATATACTATGTGAAATTGAGGAATCAGTCAAATTCTGGTTTCGATAATTATCATAATAATAATGATTTATTTCCCAAGAGACAAAAAAATTATTTGGAATAGTCAAGTCCAAAAAATATGTATACGGTAGATTTAACAAGTTCACATTCAGAGCTTTAGAATACAAAGACTAGCCGTTAAACATTATAACAGAAACTTTATTGACAATATTCTTATGTGATATCATTTGAAAAGAATGCATCTGTTGAATAAAAACATCCTGTAACAAGATTTTTTTTGAGTTTCTTCTTGAAAGTCAATAACGAAGAACAGTTTTTCAATTCATTCGAAAGTTCATCAGAAGCATGTGAGCCATTATTAGTGGGAGAGCAGAAATGTACTCTATTTTTACAAATTGATAAATGAGAGTGATGAATTGATAAATGAGAACGAGTATTCACTTGATGTATATCAAAATTCTTCACAAAACTAATTCTGTTCTTAAAATATAACACAATAAAAAATGAATAAAACACATTTCAAAAATATATAACGATGGAAGTGTTGAGATTGCATATTTACTGAAAAAACTTTCACACCTCTCGGCACATTCACGGTGCACCTAATAATTTTTTATGTGCAATGAAAACTTCCTATGACGTGGTTGACTATCCCCAGAAACAAACATCATAGCGCATACGACTCTCCACTTGCCCGTAATATACCTTCAGCAATTGAGAATGTGTAAGTACCGTTCTCAAATTTTTCAGGAGATGTCACTGCGAATGATGCACTGATATCAGACTCGAACAATATACTTTCCAATCGAGATGTTCATCAATGCACATTCCTAAAAACTTGACATGGGTGGCAGATTTGGAAACTGGTATATCATTTAGAGTGAGATCTGTTTTTTTCACCAAGTTTTTGGCGGTTGTGAAACCGAAGATATTGTGTCTTATCCACATTGAAGAATAATGAGTTGTTATATGACCATGTAGCCAATGATCGGATCAGCTCATTACAAGGTTTTCCAAGCATTTCATCAGAATGATCTGTAAGTATTACCATGTTTTGGAATGCATGAACTAGTCTATCGGCATCACTATCCCGCTCAGATATTTTCACATCAATTCATTCTCCTGAAGTTGCAGTTATGGCAAAATTATGCCAAAAATAATAGATCAATGAAATGATAAATGATTTGTTATTTTTCTTTGTGCTCTGAATCAATTTCATTATTCTCTTGTCAATTCAGAGATTACCTCGAATTAAATCCACTACTTTGCCATGTTATTGTGTACACGAAAAGGTAGGAAGAACGTAATTTAAACGTATTAGCACTTTTCGTGCCATCTTATGTTCGGAATGACGTGTGAAGGAAAAACAATTTTGTAATTCCACCTGTGACCTACTCGTCCGCCCTCTTACTGGGGTACAAAAATTCACTTTAATAAAACTCCAAAACGTGTCGACATTGCGTTACGGGATATTGAATTCCTATTTTAATCTCTACATGGGCTGGGCAATCTCTATATTTACCGGTACGTCTACGGAATATCAATTACCCTTAAAGAATTCACTCGAATTCTTCAAGCGAATGCAATAATACTACCTATCGAACATATAACAGTACATATTTGAATGCTTTCTCTGGATGTTTTCAGTTCGATATTGCTTTCAGGAATATGGAGAAGAATGTCACATTCGTGTTTAAACTTGGTTACATTCTTTGAAGCTATTTGCACCTGGATTTTACGAGATTCCTTATATCTTTGAAACAGTTGTCAGTGATTGGCAAAAGGCAAAAATTTTACATCTGGTGTAGAAATATTCCACTACTACCTTCCATTACAATTTGATCCACACGCGTTTTACCTCCCGAATTGGAGTCATCAGGAGATTATGCAACCTCATTTCACTACTTCAAGTCAGTCTTTCACATGTGACAAAGTGAACTTTTCCTTTTACTTTCAGTGGGACTTCAAGTCGAGAAGAAGTGGAAGAATTTGGAAGACCTTCCACAACAGATATCGCTTCGACATTACATTCATAACTCATTAATAATAACACATTCACGATGAATTATCGATGGACACAAAGAAATTACTTCAAACTTCTATATCGTGATCAACAAAGATCTGAGGAACACGGGATATTTCGATTCTGAAAAACGACTGGACCAAGCTGTGAAGAAATGGAAAGAGATACATGAGGAATTTAAACATTCACAGCCGGGGTGGAGGTTTCTGTCCCTGAAGGTTTGTCTACCACTGGATAGGAACTGCATTGAAAACAACTCCAGCATTTCAACCGTTACCGTCGCCTTTCATAATTCATACCGCAACAGTAGGCGAAACGTCCGGTATACAATTTTGGATACCATGGCCAAGAAACCCGTAAAATTGCTTCAACAAAAATGTATTTATTAGATTTCCAATCTAAGCATTTTCTGTATTGTATTATTGGAGAATTGAACAGTCATTTGTAATTCCAAGCTATTTTCACACGTTTGTTTGGCAAAATGTAAATGGTTGAACCAAAATATTCCATGTGTGTTCCATATAAGAATACAGAAAACCGAATTTCATTTGATAAAGAGAAACAAAGCATTATTACCAATAATCACTTAATTACTCCACACAGTGGATGAATCACTAAAACAACTTTTCCAAATTCCGCTAGATTTTACGAAAGTCTTTGGTACCATTAATCCTGAACTTCATTACAAAAAATTATCAGAGCAATCTTCAATCGGCTGCTGCTGCTTGACTTCAAGAAAACAAATGGCTTGTTTACTGATGGAGACCATTCAAAATACCTTTATATTGAACCGAGGGTATTACAAGGTTACATTCTAGGACCACTGCTTTTCAGTATTTATACTTCTAATCTTATCGAGAGCGTGAATGTTTGCTAGGTCTGTTCATAGTGTTGACAGAAATATGTTATGAACTTCTTTCAACTGGCGCGACTGCTGGATAATGAAATTCCTTCTTTATACATTCTGCTAGAATCGAAAAATGGTCAGACTAAACATCGTGGGTTTTCCATATCGCATTCGATAAACAGTATTCGATACCGATGCGAAAAGTATATGAAGCATATGCGAACAGACACTATTTAATATGAAAGGTAAAAAAATGTAATCGAAATCTATGTTTCAAATTGGAGCGATACGAGCAATCGTAAAATTAGGACTGTTTAAAAATCTACGCCTGTTGATTGGGGTAGGACGGAATCAAGCCATTTCGCACATTTTGAAACTAGTTAAATTAAATATGTATAGTGATTCAGTTTCATAAAACAAATACTTTAGTATTCATATCAAAAAATAACATGCAGAAGATCAGCTCAAAGTATGAGCATTCTCAATGCAGGACCTAAGCGTTTGAATTTGTAAACTATATAATGTTTCATCATGCCAACTTGGATCCAAGGCGGCTCCAAATGTCAAAAATTGCAAATATATTCTCATACGTCTTCGATTTGGCTGGTATTTCAAATCACCAAAATGTATGTTTATATGTATTTATATAATCACGAAAAAAAACCATTTTCATTTTCTGCTTTTTAATTTTTGAGGAAATGAGATATTGAAATTGCATAGAGAACAATACGTTAGAAAAATTAGTTGAAAATAATTTAGACAAAACATCAAGAAATCAGAAGTATATAAATGAAAGTGTGAAACGTGTCCTGAGGTATATATTGGTTGAACTGGCAGAACATTTAGGAATTGAATCCAGGAACATCATATGAGCTATGTAAATAAGAAAACAAGTTCAACAATTTTTAGAAAAAATCATATTTTTAACGAAGACTTCGAAATTTTACATATAGAAAATAAATATTTGAAACTGAATCATTTGGAAGCAATTTAAGCATAGCTTAAAAATTCAAACATTCTAGTGAATGACCAACTAGATTTTAATAGATCACCATTATTGAATTTGTTTCCTTAAAAACAAAGAAAGAAGTATTATTGATGTAGATGTAAGGTAATATGCTTCAGGTGATCAGGTACCTTAGGTAGAGGTTTAGGTAATTTTTTGGAGGTAGTCTCAATCATGGTTACCTGAAGTATATAAATATTAGTATAAGAAACAACTTGAAGTATTCAAATCACTTGTTAAAGCTACTGTGTGCTAGCGAAACATGTGGTGACATATTTTTCGAATAAAGTTTGTGGGGATCAAACCGTGAGGTGTAGTTTATCTAATTATTATTTCAGGTTAAAATGATTTCTGTACTAGCTGTCGAATTTACTGCGAACTGTTGCATAAAATATCAACTATGATAAATATTATTCCATATATATCCATTCTAACGTTCAAAAAGGTCTCAACAAGTGTAGTAAAACTATGAACAAACATTTTTTGTGTTTGAAAATTTTGCTAGATTCAGTTTTTTCATATTTGTCTTCAAAATACATACACAAGTGCTTTTCCTTTTATCAAGTGAAATATAGTTCATAGACATAGATAGTCAATATTGCCAGCAAAAAATATTTGACATTCTTCAAGAGAAAGTTACATGTCAAGTTATATATCTGCAAATCACTTTATATCTCATCATCTATAGACGATCAAGATAAATAGTCATTCCATTTTCACATGACCAGGATAAAAAATCCATTATGTGAATGAACGAGCCAGGCCGTATAAATCTAAACAAGATGACAGTCAAAACCAAGAAATATCTTTCATCGAATATAAAGTGATAAATATGTTCGACTATTATTTCTCCTCAGATATTAGCTCATGAAATATGATACTCCTGAAGCAATATTTATTCGAACACAAAAAATATTTATAGCAAGAATTGAATCGGAACCAGCCAGGCGAATATTATAACCTACGGCTTGTGAACTCACACGCCGCATGAATTGTAAGTGCCTTTTTTCCTTCAAGGGTTAGATATATTAGATTTTTGCAGTCGCCGTGTCTATGCTTCTACACTCATCGCTTGCGTTTTATTTGATATGTCAAATCATATAAAGAATTTATTGGGCTTCCGAGACAATTGTTTGTAGCGGTACACATTTTCATTTCCTATAAATTACGTTACAATGAAGTCTCCTATCTCGAGGCAATCTTATTATCTTTGGTCTATTTTTATGTTCCGCTTTTCAGAAAATTGATGAAAAATTCATAGACGGTTCTCAATCGATATGAGGAGAACATAGTATCCGAATCCAGAGGTATTTGTGGATATTTTGGAAAAGAAGGTCTCGATTTCTTTCTCATTCAAAATCGTGAGTCATCATGGCTCTGACTATGATCCATATCCAAGTACAGAAGCTGTATAACTTGCCACAATTCTTGCTATTGAGAATAAAAATTCAAACTACTACAAAGTTATTGAAAATGAACTTGTCTAAGGCTGAAAACATATCAGTTATGTTACTGTTTCTTGTTGAGCAAGTTGTTAAAATTACACATAAGTCACAGTATTAAGCAGATGCCTTCTAGTGACCTGTTCACCTTCCTGGAAAGGACATGGGTGACATGTGGCCTAAGTGCTTGAGTCTACACTCACCCTTTCTGCCCTACAGATGCCAGATACCAGAAGTGACACCAATCAGAACTCACTTCCAGGCCAATCACAGATGAGGAAATTCATAATTTGTACAATCTCACAACTGTTTGAATCGCAAGTGATTCTCAATAATTTACTACTTCAGAATAAGTCCTCAAATGTCAAACTCAATCATTGACTAAACAGTCACTTAGGAGCTACACTACCGAAGAAATTGAACCAAAACATCAACCTACTTCAACGGTTTGAAATATAATGGGAATGTTTTATTCATTCGAAAGACCTATGGATGCCATTATGTGTGGAATACAACATTGTTGAAATGTCCGCTATGGCTTCTCTGGGTGGAGCTCATCAGAAATATCCAATTTGCCATGATTCTGCCGTATAAATCAGGCTGAATTTGACCGATATCATGGGTTATGTTGGTTTTGAGCAACGCTGTAGTTTGTGGTTTATTCGCATACACAAAAAGAAGTCTAACGGGGTCCCCATGCCCTCAAATCACTCTCATGTGGATTGGTATTGTCCTAAGTTCGATAATTTTGTTTGATCAATACCCATTTATTCTGAAGTGGGCCTCATTGCTGAACATGATTTTCCGATGAAGATCGGATCTGAAAACTCGGGCAATGTATCAACAGGACAAAAATGTATCGCTTCTATTATCAAAGTTTGGAAGTAACTATTGGAAGACCCTGTATAATGAGGGTGAAGTAGAGAGCAAGAAATAATTTTCATACAGATATATTTGGAAAATGTATTTTATTGAGATTTCAAAAGTCAAAGTCAAAATATGCTTTATTGTCTGAAGATTAACATCTTATTGACAAAGCTTTGTTAAAATAATTCGAGAAACAAATTCACACATAGTAGCTATCGCTACTTGTCAAGTTATAATTATTCGAGTAATG
>WOGP01008963.1:0-10954 GCA_015342065.1 Leptinotarsa undecemlineata | reverse complement strand
AACCAGATGATCTTGAGAGAGAGAGAGAGAGACTTCACATAGTATTTTATCAGAGTCCACTTTCTATTTGCAAAGAGGTTATATATTGTTGGATTCCTATTGCTGATTGTTTAGCTAACGTTGATGATGAAATTACAGAAAAGGGCGAAAATTTAAAGTTATACACCACTCTCCCTGAAGTATAAGTAAAAATAAAAGTATTCTGTACCGAGTTGGTACGTTTGTAGTTGTTTGAGAGTTTAAATTAAATAGTAAATAGCACAGTCAAATTAGCGGCGAATAATTTATTCTTTTTTCTTTTACTTTATAAAATTTAACATTTTCCTTCTATATAAGATTTTACACGTAGTTTTTTTTTATTTTGTCCATGAAATCGTTTTTTTACTTATTATACCTTATATTTGAAACTTTGGACTTTCATTTTCTCTTGGCCTGAAAAAAATACTATCCTCGTAGAGTAGGATGAAGTTAAGAGAACAAAAACAAATAAGACCTTTTGTCAATCTATCGAGAAGAGAATAGTGAGTGAGAAGCATTTAAATTAAGATTAAAAATTCAGTTCTGGAAACACATAATGAGAGAGAATATAAGTAAGTTTAAAATCTCTCTGTTTAAAATCTGTTTTTCCGTTGATCAGCTGTCGCCCCCATACGAACGACAACTCTCAGAAGAAAAATATCTGGTCGAGGTAGAAATCGAACCCACGATCTTCCGATCGTGAGTCGGGCGCACTACCACCGCGGCCAATTCCACAACTATACCAAATGATCAGATTTCAAAAAGACCGGCCTTCATGCGATCGGCACGAACCCTACAGCTTTTTCGGACCTGCCTTAATATTCAAAATTTGATGTGGAGAAATCTGCATCTGGTGACAGCCACTGCTAAATTAATAATAATAATCGATAACACCATATATGAATAGAGCATATATCGAGGTGAGGTATCATAATACTTTGTCGGAATTGCCTAAAACCTTGTACATTGTTACACACTGTCTGAGAAGGGCTATATTATTACAGCTTGTTTTGGAAATTTTCTTTTAAAATGTTTCACTTCATCAAATATGAAAAAATCCCTGCTTATATTGACTTGATTTAAGTTTTGTATTAGATTTGAGATATCCTTTCTCAATAATCATCATCTACATTTTTCGAATCGATGTGATGTTATTCGAATCATCTGAGTTATTTGAATAAACAACACACTCATCTCTTTGGATTGAAGATGTAAATAATCATTCTAGAAAACATCAGGTTATTTTTCTTGTGGACTAAATAAGTCATTCCATTCCGAAGTTGGCTTTTGACTTCTCAGTTGGAAGGTGTCCTTGAGGCAAGAGAAAGTGGACTGTCAGGACAATTTAGTTATGAAGGAACAATGAAAGCAAAATAAAGTGGGTGACGATTTAAAATTTAACTCCTTCACAATACCTAGTTCAGAAGAGCTTGAGATTTTCAACAATATCAAGCTAAAACATTTCGAAATATTTATACTGATTTGATTAAAGACGTATAGGAACATGAGGTAATTGAATTGAAATTTCCTAAATTGTAGCTCCTTTATATCCAAAATAATAAACCCCTACTTCCACTTTTAGTCATACATCAATGATTTATGAATACAAATTAGCAATGAATTGCCACCAATTTGAATAAAGTAAATGAGATATGACATAGTCATGCAATTCATCACCATTCTTCGAAGTAATCCTTTCAGGCTCGTAAAATCAGATATGCATATACACTGTCTCCTCATTATCAAGTTTCAATAGTGCATTTGATCTGACCAACGTATTCATTCTGTAGTCCTCACAGGTTACTTCAAAAATCCAATAATTTTCATTATCAAAACGTCTTGTCTAATACTAGTTGATTTGAACAAGCAGTTTTGTAACCTACTTCCAAATCCAGCTTTAAGAAAATTCGATAAAACTTGTTAACGCATATTGAATAATATAAAACTATAAACATATCAAACTAAAAATCCTCGAAGGCTTTTTTTTTTATAAAACATAAGAAACTCTTTGAAATTGAACAAGCTATTGAAACTTTTTTCAAATTACACGTGGATTGTATCTGATTTTGTTGACCTGGAACAAAAGCCTTATTTAACACTGCCAAAAATTCACTCTTTCACGAATCGGTTGAATTTTCACTTGTGCTCGAAAGATTTCCAAAAATGTTCTCGAGGTCACGAATAACCTGAATCGAAGGTGAGGAATGACTTTTCCTTGTAACTCGATGACATCTTCACTTCAAATTGACCCACTCTAGCTTCACTTTGAAGTGAGAACAGTTTTCAAGTACACGGCTTGGAAACTGAACTAAAATGATGACATGGTTTTTTCGCATTTGAGTACAGAAGCTTTTGCCCGCGCTCTTATCCGCGTAAATACCGATCCCGTGGGTATATCTGGATCGAAAAGTAACCTATGTTACTTCTGAATAATGTAGCTTGTTATCAGTAAAACAATTCTTGGAATCGATTCAGTAGTTTTACATTTCATTTGTAGAATATTAGTCGCCCTGGATGAGTACGAGTAGAACGAGTATAACAACAATTAATTAGATAATCTTTTTAGTCGCCATTTTCACCATATATCAGGCCAGGTGAGATAAAGTTATTTCGTCAGAAGGATATTTCATTGATGGAAAATCAAGCCATAGTGGCAAAGGTTTGTCAATAAATCCAGCTTCACAACCAAGCAGATCAGTATATTTTCTAAGTGATTCTCCACAGCATTTGACAAGAATGGAATTCTGCAAAAACTCCTTAAACCTGATTCTATTTGCAGCAAGGCAAGCACGAAGTTTATGTAGCAGGTAGTAGGTCTGTTAGACATCATAGGTCATACCAGTGCAGTCCTGATTGATTTTGCCAAAAACTCTTTTTGCAGCCCAGTGTTTGTTTGGCAAATCCTGAAGTCATTGTCACCGCTTCTAGAGCTATTCCTTGCAAGGAAGTCAACAGCTTCATCACATTCAGGCAAGTGTGGCCAGGAATGATCAACAAATACAATTTGGCTGCCTTTTTCGGCACTTCACTATCAACTTGGTCTATGTTTGGATTGAGTCAAGAGCTTCCAAAGTCGCTGAACTGACAGAATATATTTTATTGACTCATATATGACGTTAAATTTTGGCCATCTGTCCACACACAAATGAATTTGGGATTAGGACTCTATGAAGCATTTCGTAGATGACAGAAGTCATTCTCAGGTCAGAAGTCATTCTCAGAATGCTGTTTCTTTCAGTGTCAGCAAGCAATCTGGTATAAATCTATATGCGGTATATCTATCCTCTCTCTTATAACGTCCACCTGTATGTTTGTTGATTTTCAGGCTTTGAGTCATGTGTTTTATGGATGGGAGTATGGTAGGTAATATGTCTACTCTGTTATGGATATGGGCTATGGGATAAGGGATATGTGCTACGGGCAATGGGCTAGAGGCTAGGGGATAAGGGCTAGGGGCTATGAGCTATGAGCTATAGGCTATGTGGCATGGGGTATGGGAGAGTTGACAAAAATAAGTGAAAGAAACAAAACTTCAACCGTGAATGATATCAACTATTATACCATAATCATTACTTTTTTATTGTTTTCGTAATACGAACGAATAAATCGAGTAAAGGATTTGCAGTAAAAAGGATCTCCTATACCAACTGAATAGCAGAGTTCAAAGTCCCCTTGAACGAATGAACTTTCATTTTGCATTAATATTCAGAGAATTTTTAATTTCGGGAGGAGTCTGACTTTGAGTGAAACCTTTTTCGAATGGGCTTCCCAGATTAGTTTTTCATCAAAGGTAATTCATCTCTGCTGCAAATGAAGTAAAAATTGGAGAAGAGTGGAGTTGAATTAGTCAGGAATATGATTCCTGAGCACTTTCTTTGAACACTGTCAAGCATTCGTTGGGGGGATTTTACAGGCTTCTTCAACGACGTGGTCCTTGCCAAGGTCCTTGCACATGCTTGCAGCTCTACTTTTTCTCTGTCAAAGACATCAAGTGAACTAATCATCAGCAGGAACCACCAAAGGTACTCCATACTTACCAGTACTCGAAATCTATCTTGGTCCAGAAAATGTAGTTACTCGTGTATTTTAAGGTGACTGAAACCCTCTCGAAGACAAGCTTATGCAAGGTCCTTGCATAGGCTTGCAGATCTACTTCTATGCCAAGGACATAAAGCAAACTCACCATCAGCAGCAACCACCAAAGGAGTTTCAGTACTCAATATCTATCTTGATCTAGAAAATGTTGTTACCAGTTTATTTTAAGGTGACTAAAACCCTCTCGAAGACAGGACCTGAAAGTTTTGCATTCCATTCCTCCTCTAAGCATGTACTTTATAATACACCTTCAGCTCATCTTCATTTTGCTCGATGCCTGGATGATTGATTCTAAAGACGTATAATATAGTAACAAATGCTAACTGACTCTATGCTAACCTGATAACAACGTAAATTAAAAGGTAGTCGAAATGTATTTCGTAAGATTTCCTTTCATCGTATGTTTTGGGATTTCAATCCTGATACAAACCATTCCTATCAATTGCAGACCCCAAGCTCGAATTCTGGGTGCGTTCGTGGTCTCGATTATAACCTAACCTCTTCTGCAAACATTAGAACCAAATCACACCGGCCAATTATGCTCTCACCTCAAGTGATCCTTGTTGAACCGTAAGCATTCAGTGAGACGCTAATCGCATCAGATCATCCTTTTCACGACACTAACAAAACATCGCCTGTCCGTCAAGCGTCGCCACCGAAACACCTGTCACAGCCGACCGCGATGCAACAAACTGACGAACGCAAAACCGATGAAGTTTTCCATCGCGAAATCAACTCTGTCCGAGGATCTTCAACTATTTTGGCGATCGAAAACGCGATTTTCGACTATCGAATCGACACCGGCGGACGGATGAGTAAGCGCCGCTGATGAACGGGCGTCGAGACGACAACGACGCGGTCAACTTGATAAAGGGGAACGTGCCGACGGCTGAGAGCATGCGCCCCGCTGGCGGAGTACGCTTTGTTGTCGTATAGTAGGATTCGGTGATGTAGCGATTTGAATTGAAGGGGGAATGGGAATTGGAAATGTCAAGTCTACGAGGGGTAGGTGGTTTTTTGTTCACATTTTGTATGGTGCAATAACCGCGCTCCTTTCAATAATGATAATAAGTATTCCTTCCCCACTCTCAGGCTCACACAGGCTAATTAGCCTGATGTGGTCCTTCTCGACCACCAAAGCAAGACGATATTTGTTGTGGAGTATTCAGCTCCTGGTGAGACAAATATCGTCCGAGAAACCAATAAAATATCAAGATTTCCTCTTTGAACTCCACATACTCTAGTCATACAACTCTGTCAAATTGGTTGTTCTGATTATTGGAGTCCTTGGTTGAATGATGCCTTCTCCACTCCCGAATCTCAAAATAATCCCGGCTTGCAGCATTGGAGAAGAAATCTTAGTCGGACATTTGCAGTAGGCTGTAATTCTTGACTCACTACGCTTACTCAAGGCAAATAATTCTGGGATCCAATGATAACTTACTCCACGGCTCTGAATGCATCTAGGCTTTGGGGCATAGAGCATAACCAGCGCCTTCTTCGGTTAAAAAATTATTTGGATATATGGGCAAAGAGGTTCGAAGAGAAGACTAGCTGGATGTAAAGAGGGCCTGCTCATCTATAGATGTGTAAAGCAGGACTCGATACAGTTTAAACGTGATCTCTCTATGGCCCGAGTTAATTACCGCATAGCATTTCATACAACATCGCTTGCATTCGCTCGGGTGCCATGTGGTACTCGACAAAATAGTTAGATTCCTTCAACAACCGAAACCACTCTGGCGGACTCGCTTCATCATAACATCTGGACAGGCTCCAAACAAGGTGGATCACTTTCATAAGGGTTGTATTTCAGGACGATTCCCTCAGTCTCCTTCCCTTCTGCATCTCACACATGCCATTATTCGTTGCCCTCGGGAAAACTCGAGGTTATAACTATGGCGGCCCCGAAAATCGGTGGCATGAGGTAACTAATTTATTTTATATGGATGATTTCAAACTTTACGCAACTTTGCGCAGTTCGTAGACGGAAATATCTTGCATCATCAGGATGCTGGGGAGATGTATACTTACCTTTTGGTGAGATAGAACCACTCACAAGGAGTAAGATCATTGAGAAACTCTCCCCACGGCAAGTATCAGTACTCCAAAAGATCTGGTCATCGGAAGTATCGAGAAAAACAGAGTCGCTACTACGAATTTTATTGTTTACTAATCTCACTCTAGTAGAGTAGTGGAGTGGACTCGGGAGGAGCTGTATCAACTTGACGTGAAGACCCGAAAAATTATTCCTATCGCCATAGGAGTTTGCATCCCAAATCATCGTTCCATGGTTGAACTTCCCCCGACAACAGGAAGGACATAGACTCTTGAATTTGGAGTATCTACATGAGAGAATGGTACTGAGTGAAGCTTGTAAAATCAGCAGGACTCAGAATTTCTTTCTCTACATGGTTTGCGAGTATGAGAGAGCATGCATTAGCATTTCTCTTCAGGACAGCTGCTCGAGCGGTTTAAGAACTCGGATACGTTTTAGACACGGATTGAGGTGATCTGATCACAACTCTGTCATCGAGTTAGAAGCCCTTTAACAAAAAGCTTACATGAAAGCCGCAGAGATCACGTCACTCCTGCGGCAACACAAAGATGTACCAATGTAGCGAGTCTTCTTCAATAACATTGGATACCTTAGCTCAAAGCACCTGACCGTAGGTTTCGACAGATCAAGTGGACGGAAGTCGAAAACTGAGAAGTTCATCATGACATCCTCATCACCTCTGTACCTATCACGCAACTGCGAATAGAATTCTTGACTCAGGGTGGAGGGCCTGTCCCGAGGCGTCTGAGCCCCTCATGCAGCATGTCCAGCATATGCGGTATCGGCCTATATCAATCGACATAATGCGGCCCTATGAGTGGTGTATTACGATCTACGGCACTCTTACGGTATTAACGAGACACCGGTATTGCCCTACGCTCCGGGGATATTGAATTCGTTATGAGGAAAGAGGAGTATTTCTACTAGACCATCAGAGCAAGATGATATTCGTCGTGGAGATTTCAGTTCCAGATGAGACGAATAACGTCCGAAAAATTAATGTAATATCGAGAATTTCTCTTGGAACTCCGCAAATTCTATCCAGCACACTGTGCTGAGATGATTGTTCTGATCATTGGAGTCCTTGGTGGATAGATGCTCTCTCTCTCTCGAATCTCGAAATCATGCCGGCAGAAATCTGCCGGACAAACGCTTAGGTCACATTTTTTTTCAACGCAATGATCACATACCTCACGGTGATGTTGACACACCCTCTCGACTATATCGGAGCCTCGATGACATGGCCCACCAGCTCACCCATTTCGGGAAAATAATAATAATAATGCTTATCATTTATTTCCAATAACACTTTTTTGTGAGATTTTCACTGAACAGTTCATGAAACCGCAACAGGGGTGTCACTCTACAATAATTATATTTGTCATACTAATGGTTGAACTCATGCCTCTCTACCAAAATATCTTTCGCAAATGTGGAATTGGAAAGGAAACTACTCTTATGTTCGTTTATTCTTTGGAAAAAAGTTCTCTCCGTTCGACCAATATAAAGATATGGGCAAGAACCACAGTCAACTCATATACTCCTGATCGACACTGAAGTTTTGACGGCAGTACACACAAGTTGAACATGAGCAATTGCCATAAGCTGTCATTCCAAAATTTGCGGCAAATTGAACCCTCCCAAATCGAAAGTGCTCTGCGCGACAGGAGTCAGTATTAACGTTCTGGTGTGGGAAAAAGGTTTTCAACAGATACAGTTCACACCTGAGGCTCCTTACCCTACCTATTAATCCCAAAGATTTGTAACTCGGCAAATATTAGGTCTATGATAGGATGGTGTTTTGGTACAATTGAGAAGATAACCGAATAGTTGAGAGAGCTCAGACACATACCTATCAGAACTACGTGGAGGATTAAAAAAAAACTGGCACAAGTGTATTATATCTGAGAGGGATAACATCGAAGGGAACGAAAAAGATTGAGAGGGATTACATCGAAGGGAATGAAAAAGAAATTGTTGAATAATTAAAAATATCTCGAGAAAAATTAAATTAAAATTAAATTAAATTAAATTAAAATTCACTTTTTTTATGAGACAGCGAATATCATAAATAAATTATATAATGCAAACATGTTTTTTCTGTTCATTCATTTCAACTAATGATTTCCATTTATTAACCCGTTTTCAGAAGATGAAAGTCCGAACTCCTAACATTCTCCAAGAAAACTCCATATTATACCTATAATTTTTTTCAATACTTTCTGCCAAGTAATTCATCAAATATTTTTACGTAATGGGATCTTAGAATAATATCGATAGGAAAGAGTAATCCAATCTCTTTTGTGGACAATAGTTGGAGTTACCTTTCATTAAGATATTAAGCAAATAATTTCAATTTTATTTTCATATTTCACTGATTACGATATATTTTTTCAAACTGATATCTGTTATTCCTGTTCAAAAATGTATGTCACGGTAGAGAATGGAAATCTAATTCTTTATTGAACTCTCCTGCCTTTTAAGAACTGTCACAATAGACCTTGTAAATATCAATTCGACCAATTGGACTGACATGTTACTAACGAACATAGATGTTTATTACGCCAGATCAGATTTCCCCTGATATATTTATTTCTCTATGCAGCCTTACGTGTGCATCCATGCTGCTTTCAGGAAACGAGGGTTCCTATCAGAGGCGTACGCGAAAGGTCATACTTCAAACCAATCAAACTAAAAAATTGGCGGACTGGGAAATATTCCCTAAAAAATATGCACAGTGGTATACATGACATACTTAACAGGACAGAAACTATTTTATCACCCCTCTTTTTAATGCGCCGATTTCAAAGGAAATATTTTTAAAACTCTAGGACACCTGGTTTTTGAGATATGGTATTGACTCAGCATATAATGATTCATTCTACAAATTTTATTGAGTTCTACAATGCAAGAAAGCTGATGAGGTGACTTTATCGAACTTAAACTCAAAACCGATGGTTATTGATGAATCATTTTTGCAAGTTTATCCACTACATTTCTACTACAATTTTTTAAGAAATAAAAAGTTATTGGGTCGCATCGAAATACCTAGTTGAGTATTTGGGCTCTCGTGTAGATTACTATCCTAGAAAAGTGAGATCTCCTGAATAAATCGTCATTAGGAATATTTCCCTTGCTTGAAATGGTTTTTGACCTTTTGATGACAGGAAAAACGAAATTTGGAAAAAAATAACTAAAATGGGAGCTGTTTCTAAAGGCTACCAGAAAAAAAGATTTCTTTCTTCCATCCAGCAGTGTTTTGGAAACAATTTATGTAGTTAACAAGTTATATCTAGTCTACTTGAGACAACTGAATGGGTTGTCGATTTATATATTTATCAAGTATTGACTCCAGACGTTATTCGTGTCTGTTAGAATATGATGAATTTTCAACCTAAAGTTGCTCAACAGGAAATGATTTGGTCATAAATGGAGCACTGTTACTTTGTGTTAATTGGAGGTGTTTTATTAAGAAATGACTGGTTTCTCGTCTTTTATCAATAGTTTGCCAAGGCATTACTGGAATGTTATTCTACTTGAGTTTGGAGTTCAATGTTTTCCATTCAGTTCTGCAAATGGATGATTGTGCTCTACAAAGTGATTTTTCAAATCCGAATAAACAGTATTGACATAAGTAGTTGTTGTTTAGGTTAGACTTACAATATATATTGCTAGTATATTTGTCTCCTCATTTCTTCCATCCCATCATTTGATGGTGACTGGAAATTGAAAACCGATGTTTTCTGTTGGAGTTCATGAAGTTATGTCTTCATCTGAAGGAGGCCTAGTTGAAAAAAACTTCGGTTGAGATACCATGACATATCTGTGAACCTAAAAGTCTTCCTGAGAAACTTAATCAACTAAAAATACGTCAAGCCAAGCCAAAGTAACCCAGCTAGGCTGGTCAAAGAAAACGCTTTCCATTGCTATGTAAAATACGTTACAGATCAGATTGGGTGAATCTTAAAGAAATACGACGTGCAAACTGGAACCACGAAAAGAAATATAGGTATCTGTCTCTCTGAACACAAGAGAAATTGTCGACTCGAAGATACAGTGATAATCGATAAAACTCAAAATTAATATCCAAGTGTATACAGAGAGGCAGAAGATGTTCACAAACTGACAAATAATTTCAATATCAAAGAAAAGGCGATGAACAATAATGAAATATGGCTACCTGTCTTCAATTGTACATATTCAAGGTCAGCAATAATAATATAAGATAGGAGTCAAATGCCAGAATCGTAGTTTCTGCATTAGTAACAACAGGAACAACAATTCGAACACCATCTTCGATAATGTCCACCGCAGTAGCAGACAAAACGTCAGGAATAAAAACCTGCAGATCACAGCCAAAAAACGTGGAATGTAGCTTTCACACAGTATTGTATTTTTGTTTCGTTCAAGATAAATCTTATAAATGCGGTGAGGGTACTGAAATAATTTGTCAAAATGATTTGTATGAAACCAGATGACAAAATGAAGCGAAGAAGCTTGAATTTCAATGGAAAATGGAGCTGAGAATTCACACACATGAAAAAACTGTCATAAAGTAAACGATTTCTCTGCTCTGTTGAGAGAGTGTTACAACAGAGCTGAAAAATCACAACTATACCGGGTGTCCCAGAGCTTTTAGGCCAGCAGATATCTCAGTTACCTGCAGAACAACAATTAAAACAAAAATATGTATCATAGGGGAACACAAGCACTTTCATGCAGCATAGCAAAATCCACTCCTTGGTAAACAACCCCCAAGAAACCACCCCTAACTTTTGTTTT
>WOGP01008962.1:0-10954 GCA_015342065.1 Leptinotarsa undecemlineata | reverse complement strand
ATTATTTGGAAGTTAATTATATTCAGGAACCAAGTGGTCAATATTTCATATATAAAAATTGTGGTGAAACAAAAAAGGCATTTATCAATCAAATAAAAAGGCAAGAGGCGTTAGCATTAATCTTTTTGAGGTGAACTGATTTGTTTTTAGAGATATATTCTCATACCACGACTATTGTAAAACATTCAATTTACTGAGCTTGATCAAAAACAAAATTCAAGAGCGATAATCAAAATGTGGGTGCACATGCTTTTATCTGATTTAGTTATTCATTAGGAGATGAAGCTATTTATTGCAAGAAATAAATACCTGCAAAACTTTCCCGCTGATGAATCTGTTACAGTAAGCGCATTTCACCCCGAATTGTTTCTGATAATCTCTTTCGCAGAAAGGAATACCATCTTTTCCCATATATTCGCCATGAAGTACTGTACCACACGTACCACATTTGAAACACCAAATATGCCACTGTTGGTCGAGAGCTACAAGAGCTTGGCCTTCTTTCAGTTCCTCTTTGCAGCCAGCACATTCTGAAACTTGAGAGTAAACAATTAGAACAAGCAACTTTTTACAAAATATCAATATTAGGAAAGAAAGGTTTTCACTCTCTACTTCTCCATCTTTAAAAAGATGGAGATTAATTACTCCTGAAGATATAATACCCCTTTCAATTCAATCAAAAATTAAATTTTCCAGGAGT
Organism: Leptinotarsa undecemlineata; assembly: GCA_015342065.1. NCBI lineage: Eukaryota > Metazoa > Arthropoda > Insecta > Coleoptera > Chrysomelidae > Leptinotarsa > Leptinotarsa undecemlineata. Next base: position 10,254 of record WOGP01008962.1, on the reverse strand, counting down.
GACTTCACTCTTGAAAAACAGTGTGAAATTTGAATTTTCTTAAAAAAGAAACGCTGAATTAATGAGGTTACCACCTTGGATGAAGTTATTCATCAGTTATCACTTACCATTGCCCCCATTAGTGGTCGGACTAGACTTAGGTGTGATATTACGGGTAGGAATCTGAACACACTTTTGACAGAGCACCTCTTTTCCTGTGAAAGTTACCTTTTCGCCAGAAGGAAAGGGTTGTCTACATCTAGCACATGTGAAACAATTTTGGTGATACGTTTTTCCTAAAGCAGTAACAACCTGCAAAAAAAGTCTCATATAATAAAAATGTTTTGCTTTGTTCTTTCAAAAAGTGCTTAACATGTGAGTCAACACCATTTTTTCTTCCAACATATTTCCTTCAGGTATATGGAATAATGCTGGCGGCAATTGACTTCATCAATTATGTAATCAGTTGAACTTCTATGGAGTTAGGAAAACATTCCAATGTGGTAATATAAACAAACTATATATTTTTTATCTTATCTTTATGAGACTAAAAAATGTTTACTTACCTATTTCCGCATTTTTTAAACAAATAATAAAAGCTATAAAATACAGCAAATTTGTTTGAATGTTCAATTAAATTCTACTTTTGATAGATAAAACACTTAAAATTTTACTAGGCTATGTATATTCAAAAGTAAGAGAAATGAGAACGTACTGGCATCCCTAGGTTTCTTCCCTTATTCACAATAAAAAAAGCTAACTGTGATAATAATCCTTAGTGCACCAATCAGCTGCTGAGACATTACCATATGAGAAAATAATTAGAAGGATCATGAATTTCACTAGTTCGGACTTCTATTGTCTAATATATAAAATGATTTGAAATCCCTGAGACACCTAAAAGAGAAGAATTAAAAAATGAATAGCTGAAAATAAAAATTATATTAAGCAAAAAATTTTAAATGAAATAACAGTGAAATAAAATACAAGTAAAAATAGAACAATTGAACAAAAATTAGATAGAAATAAAGAAATGAAAAAAAGAAATAAATACAAAGATTCCAAGCCACGTTAGTTCACGACGTTTCGATTGTTGGTATCTACAATCGTCTTCGGGTGATGAAGACGATTGTAGATACCAACAATCAAAACGTCGTGAACTAACGTGGCTTAGAATCTCTTAACTTTGTATTGTTATTTCCTTTTCCGTGTTAGGAATCACACGTTAAAAGGTAAGACATCGTTAATCCTTAGCTCGCACAAGTTTCGACTTCTGAGGGTTGTCGTTCGTAGGGGTACGACAGCTGGTTAACGAAAAAACAGATTTTTAAACAGATTTTTTTTCATTTCTTTATTTCTATCTAATTTTTGTTCAATTGATCTATTTTTACTTGTATTTTATTTCACTGTTATTTCATTTCAAATGTTTGCTTAATATAATTTTTATTTTCAGCTATTAATTTTTTAATTCTTCTCTTTTAGGTGTCTCAGGGATTTCAAATCATTTTATATATAAGACAATGGAAGTCGGAACTAGTGAAATTCATCATGAAACATTGTCAATCACCTTCAAACAAACGTAGAAAGAGCATCTTGGCGTGAATACTTGAAAGTGAGAAAGTAGACTATATAAAATAGTCGCCATGACCATTAACAAATTCATTTTCAGAAAAACTGAATTTATTATAAAAAGTAACGTAGTTCATATAACAAGTCACTGGGTTTTTTGAGGGGGGGGTCAATGTCATTCGGTATCAATGGTCATTAGCCTCAGAAATAATATCAGAATAAATTTAAAAAAAGCCTGGACAATATACTTTTCAGACAATACATTTTCGACAATGAGTTCTTAAACTTGGATTGTTATCTTTCTCCACAACGGATTAAAGGAGCATAAGCCAACACCAGTGTCAATTCGGTAGGAGTATCAAAGGAGTTAATAAAACACATTAAGGGCAGCATTATTTTGATGTGTATAGGCTAACACTGTGCTGGAAATACGAATGCATATAGATCTTAGGAGCTCAAGACAAGCTCCGCATCTGATGTCAAGAACCTCTATAGCCATCACACTACTGTGGCCCATCAAGCCTCCATCCTGGCAGGCTACGATAAACCCATCCGACCTGAGGAAAAGTCAGTTGGTCTTGGTGATACACTTGTAGTCACCTCGTACAGTGTCAAAAACTAAAGCAAATTTATCGGCGGTCTTGAAATTAAATACTCCAATTTTTGTTCCCATGGTCGCAATCCAAGCAAAAGGGGGAATCCAAACTGCTTATTACAGGCTCCATCCAGTATCATTGTTATGTAGAAATGCAAAAGCACAAGTCCAGCGCCTTCTTGTTTTAGTGGGGAAATATAACCATAGAACAGATGAATTGGTATGCAGAGTCACAAATACTCAACTTTTTCAAAACGTCTAACATTTCAGAAAGTAATCCACACAAAGGTTTATTTTTCTTTGAAGATATGCCTATTCTTTAAGTTATCCCATTTTTGTGAGGTTCTTTGGCGACCATAATTATGTTAAGATATCAAGTTTGAATAGGGTCTTTTGAACTTAATAACTTACCTCGCCTTCTACATAATCCTGGCAAGCAGCACATTTTGTACCAAAGTTTCGCTGGTAATCAGCTGTACAATAATAGAGACCATCTTTAGAGAAGAAACCACCCTGAGCTAGAGAATTGCTGCATTCCTTACACTTAAAGCATTGTGTATGGAAATATTTATCTTGGACACGCAGCACTTCACCGGTGCACTTCTTTTTGCACGATTGGCAGTATGTTTTTCCTAAAATTAAAAAATTAAATTTGTACAAAAAAATAATTGGTTGAATTTATAATAAATAAAAAGTATAAAAAAAATTCAAGAGAACATTATATGTTCAACGCCCTGTTATATCATAAACGATAATGATTATGAGAGTTCTATTCTCTGAATCATTCTTGGAATTACCCTCTTAGATCCTCTTAAATGAAAATGTAATTCAATTTTACAAATTTTGAAAAAGTTGGTGAGAGAGTAAGTTCTGGTTAATCATATAAATATTTTCTCTACCACTTTCATCATCCAGACAGTTTTTCTTCAGAGAAATATAACATTCCCTTTATGTAAATATTACATTTATTTCACTGTTTTCATCGGCTTGTTCTGTTTCAAAGAAAGTCATAAGCGCTACCAACAGGCAGAGGAGGAAAATCTAGTGGAAAGTGTGGTACGAATTTAGCTAATAAGGCGATAGACATCTGATAATTAATTAGTCTGAAGGTCAGTTGAAGTTTTTGTGTTGTACTGGCAGTGTAGTAGTGAAATTAAGTTGAGTTTAATATTCTACAGTGCTGTCAATTATTGTCAAACCCACGGGGAAAACAATAATATCAACAATAAAACTGAATAGAATAATCCAAATTCAGGTCATGAATCCTAGATTACTACTAAAAGGTAGGATTAAAACCTTTAGTAGAACGACTCCAACAAAAACATATTTCTCACATATCAAAACGATTGGTCAGTCGACCTTGGTATGGACTATACCCCAATTCACACAGAACGGACATAGAGCGGACATGCGCAGACTTTTGTCTCTTCTACATCTATCCACGGCGCCACGTCGTTTTCACGTCATTTCTATTTTTTATATAGGAAAGATGCAGAAAAAAAAACAGCGCCACGTCCGCACATAGTTTTCTAAGGCCCAATTCACACAGAACGGATGTCTGACAGAGGCGAGGCAACAGTATGGCATGGACGTGGCGGAAGTGTGGAGTATGCAATGCATACAGAGGAGCGGGACAGATACCTGTTGGTTTTGTGGACAACATGGCTTTTTCGAGCAGTGACGAAGATGATGATATGTTGGATTTGGTGTATTTCATCAGCAATTTTCTGACAGGCCTGGTCTTGGGCACTTCTATTACAATAATCAGCACGATTAAAATCAAATAAACAAGGATATTTGCCAATTTCTTCGCAAAATTGTATGTTGGAGTCAACTTCATTCCGCATTTTTGAGGATGAAGACGGTGAAAAACGTAACAAGGAACTGACGTGCTCCGTGCCACGAGAGACGGCAAAGAGACGGGGCGAAGGCGGGAAGGCGACCGCCCGCGCCACGTCACTTCTGTGAATATTGGACCATTTGTTTACATGGGAGAAACGCGGAAGGGACGAAGGTCCGCGCCTTGTCTCTGCCGGAGATCCGTTCTGTGTGAATTGGGCCTAATTTTGTTTCATTATGGACAGGTCAAGTGACAAGGAAGATATTACAATTCGCTACCGGCGTTCAACAAAAGAGACATTATTCTTAAGAGACTACTCCTGGAAGATGCGCCCAGAAGACAATCTACACCTAGTTGACCTTTCAGGTTGTCTGAGAGTTATAAAGGAGAATGTATGGAGATTTTTTTCATTTAAATTCAAGACATCAAATCAGTTGTTAGTTGAATAAATGTGTGTAGACTTTAATTTTCCTCTAATTGGTAATAACTCTACAATGGTGCATTGGGGCTAAGTGTTATTTTGTGAGATTGAATGAGCTAACATCTGGTTCCTCATTAAGAATAATTCTTAATAAAAATTTTGTTGAGTTACATTTGAAAACTGAAAACGAATAAATAATAATCAGTATTTCTCCTCAGTAAACTGAAAGCAACGTACTATAGAAGCTATACAGGGATAGATGTTCAAAATATATCAAAATCGTGAAATCTTCTCTGGGCACAATATCTTGGCAATGTTATTTGTCAATACCTGTAACTTGAACAAAAAACTATAAACATTTCACTTTGGCATGCAAGATATAAATTCAAAGCTTTAAATTTATAAAATTAGTTGTGAACAACCATTGTCCACTACACCTCTACAGTTCATACTTATTTTTATATCAGAATAAAAAGCTGTATTAACACTAATCATATTCCGGATTAGTCATTCCTGCCAAATGTTATTCGCTCTTTCTGCTTGATAAAAATATATCGAGCAAAGATAGCGAATAACTTTTGGCGTAAATGAATCTAGGTGCCAACAAAACACAAGAAAAGAGATGCCAAGATGGTTTACTACCACCTTCCACCTTTCTTCAGAAACCCCTCTTATCTACATTCGACCCTATGTCGCCCTCTCTTATAGTAGAACTATGGGTAGATCAAAGAGGCCGTTTATAATTCACCGCCACATACGGCGGTATGAGGAAAGTTTGAGCAAGAAGCCTGGACATTTTTATAACCTAAGGCATAGATTATATTTATTCAGCATAATTATTTCACGATTACAATATTACTTCATCCACTAGTGACTTGATGTTTTTTTTATCTTTTTTTTTTATCAAATGCTGATAAATTTTTATGTGGATAAATAAACTGATTATGAGTTAGAAACGTTCAACTTTTGCATTCTCGAGAACGAGATATGTGAGCAATAAGATCTTAGATTTCATAATGACCTTGAAAAAAGATAGAATATACTCTTATTGTTTAGTTCATCTCAAAAAGATTTTAATAAAATTGGAAACAAAATTAAATACAAAGACATATCTGGTTTATCTATGTATAGCAGTTATCAACAATAAAGTGCACTTCATAGAATTTTCTAGAGACAATTATCTCATAATGCTAACAGATTGGTAGCCATCCAGCTGGTCCATTTCTTCCAAGTATTCTGGAAACACACAGCCTCATGGGATTATTGCATTTTTTGTTCCATCTTTTCTCAACAAAATATTCAATAATTTTGTTCTCTATACTAGTTCAAACAGTGCAGAAACAAGATATCAAAGCCGGAAAAATTGTACGTTGGAAAGTATCATTTTCATTAATTTAGAACAGTTTTGCATCATTTGTCGCCGAGAAGGCAATACCAACTTTTTTTGAAATGGGAAGGAGAGTCTGGTGATAACTCGTTTGAGGGGTATTTCAATTCTCTATTCAATATTTGGTTTATTTTCGAAAATTAGAATAGCCGTTCCTGAGTAATTACTAGTATGATATTCTTTGGGGACACCTTTTATTCTAGTCAGGAGTTGCAATGTGTCCTTTTGTTGAAGGTAAAGTTACATCATTCAACCCTATTTTGTTCTCTCAATAGAATATTCAGTGAATAGACCTGTAGTTATTCTGTGCCTAACCTCCTGTGTTAGATCAGTTCTTCAGTTATTTTTGGGGTAGTCCCTTTATAAAGCTTTTTCAGTGTATGTTCCCAGCTTATTGGCCCGTTTTCTGATCTGCTCTGTACTAATGGAATTGGGACCTCCGCAGCTGGTCCAGAACTAATATATGGAGTTGATGATCTTTGTCTGGTACGCCCCTCAGTTTTTTTATATCTTGTATTTCCGGAGTGATTTGGCTCCCAGTACAAAATCTGCCAGTTCATTACTCTCGAGTTCATCAATTCCCTTAGTGAGGTCTGGCTGTCTTTAAGAATATTGAATTGCTCATTTTGCTGAATCTCCAAACTTTACAACGATTTTTGTCAAAAATAGTAAATGGTCAGTTAAAAATAATTTCAATTAAATTTACAAACCATCACTTTCGTTTACTTTATTCATCTGAAGCTCACCTTCAAACTTACGTCATCCTAATGAAACAAGTACACAACAGATAAGGTATGGCTATGTTTGTATTAAACATCTAACAATAGAATCAAATATAATGCATGGGAAAAAATACCATTTATATAACAAATTCATTCAACAAACGAAGTGATTACTAACACTTTAATGAAGTAAAAACTATGTGAATAAATATTATTACTTTCAAATTAAATAATTTGTTTTATGAATGGAAAAGTAACATTGACTAAAGTTTTCAACTACAATCAATTACCATAAATTACCTTCCAAATACTTAATGGATGCTTATTTTTAGGCACACTTATTATTCTTTTCAAAGATCACTAGCTTTTTAATTTGTATTACGAAGACAACAAATACCTACACAGTTTAAAAACTCGTTGAATAGTTAGGTCAGGATCATTCTTTCGCGGAGGGTCGGTATTTGAAAATATCTCCTGAGAGTGCATCCTGGTCAGGAAGGAATATTAGCATAGAGTTTTTTGACAAATTTACCTCTACTCCCAAGCTGTGTTTTCACTTTTCCAATATCTACACGGACACCACTCACCACTTAATACTATAAAAATCTCATACATTTTTTTAGAGGTAACATCATATGAACCCTAGTTTTGCAATCTATAATTATTATCAGTATTCTTGGGCTATTACTATTTAATTTGAGAAAGTAAACACATTGTTGTGTGAATTCATTGTGGATGAATATAAAAAAAAATTATGAGCAAAATTACAAATGGTTTATGGAAGGTTTTGAGTAAAAATTAATGGTAATTGAAGTGGTAGACACAAATCTAGGTGTTATTGTAGACTGCAGAGGGCCCCCTGGGGTCTATGAGACTCAAGAGGTCTACGTTGGCGTGACCAAAACATGGGGGTTCACAATACGTAAGTGGAGTTCTAAGAAAATGTATCTGGTTTTGATAGTGAAGAACCAAAATGTACAAGTACATCCCTTCCATTGAAATTATGACTATTTGGTTATTATCATTAGTGTAGAAGTTATGTTATTAATGTTTAATTTTAATTACATTACCACTGAGTAATAGTGTAATAATTACATATTTGAATAAATAATACAAGAAAATATACTATTTTTATTTTCACTACGCCCAATGGGCAGTTTTCTAAATAAAATAAATGAGAATTGATTGATTTCTTGTTTTCTTTTTTTATTGTCCAACTTCACTTTTTTGACATCCGCTCACAGCACAATCAATTAATAAATCAACCAATCAATTCTCACTTTTCATTAAAAAACTGTCAATTCGTGGTTGAAATGCAGTCGCAATGCAAATTTCCAGTCAGATCATAGTCTTCATAGTCAGTCGAGTTTTGAAAGTGTAGTAGAAATGTAGCTGCTGGGGGTCCACTAAACCCAACTAAATTTTGAAAGTGGTCTATGATGAAAAAAGTTTGGGAACCTCTGCTGTAGATCAAAGGTTCAATTTCAGAAAGCATGCAAATTATTTCATCAAAAATATCTCAAAAAATTGGGATCGTCTGGATTATTTAACAAAATGGTCAAACAGCAATATACTAACTTTAAAAAATGAGTTTTATAGACGTCAATAAGTACAAAATAGTGCAACGAGAATGATTTTTTTCTTATCCCAAACTCTCCCAGATATTTGTATCCAATCTCATTTTCATTCATAAAATAGAATGAAATCAAGGAATGCACTACATTATTTACAAAAAAAAATATTTGAAAATCACAATTCCAATACCAGAACATGAAATGATTATATTATACTAATGGTTAAAAAACATTTCAATATTCAGTTTTCTTCAAAAGTATAAAAACATAAAACGAATGCCTATATGACATTAAGGCTTCAGGAACCTATCGGGCGCGTCCCCAGGTGGCGGATAGGGGAATGGCCAGGGGACTGGAGGCCCTGTCCGGGAAGCCAATGTGGCCATACGGACGGGGTCGCCGGACTCTTGTTCAGTTGCAGAAATAAGCAGGGGGAGGGGAAGTAAAACTTCCCAAAAGCCTTTACAAAACATGCCGAGGACCAGCCTACCCAAGCTAAGATGTAAGGAATCGTGCCAGTTGAATGGCCGCAGGTTACAAACAATCCTCTTGGGGAACTAGGAGAAACCTCATTGTAATCTGCCTACCTCTGGTAATGGGGGGATCTGCCAGAGGTGACCAACTCTTCCGTTGCTACTCGTGGGAACACACATGAATGAAACAAACACAAAAACAGAAACAACAAAAACCAATCAAGAGGTTGGACAGAACTGCTCACCTCAATCTAAGGCGGTGGCTGGTGATGAACAGAAATATTCACCCCAATCTACCGCTTGGAATGAGACTGGACATAGCAGATCACCTTGTGATGGAATACATGGCGTAAGCGCATTTGCGGCGCCGAGACCAAAAGAAGAAAGAGCGCGAAGGAGGCAGGAGTGGCAGCAACTACCAGTGCACCCTCCTCCTCCCCCACTCCACCTCCAATAGCAAGGGCCCTTCCTGCGGCGGGCTCCAAGAGCTCCGCCTTGAATAAAGGCAAGGAACCGACTGCCCCTGCAGGAAAGGTCCCTCACTTGTGCACCTCCACGGAGGGAACCCCAAGAAGGTTGAAGAAGCCGCGCAACGACAGTAATGTCGCAGCACCTTCCAAAACCTTCGCGGAGGCCACCGTGAGACACCTCAAGGTTGCCAAAGAGAGTGTGTGTTTCGGCGAGTCTTGACCTGCACCCGCCAATATAAAGGAGATGTCTCCTAGTGACCTGTTCACCTTCCCGGACAGGACAGGATGGACGATGACATAGAAGGACAACTCCTCGGGAGGATGTACAATGGGTCACACGTGGCCTAAGTGCTGTGGATCTACACCAGTGTTTCTCAAAGTGTGCGCCGCGGCGCCTTTACTGGGGGCCGTGGAACCTTTACTGGGGCGCCGTGTGCCACAGGTAAGTCTCAAGATACAACGTTTTACAACATAGATAACTGAGAGTAAAGGTAATACGTCGGTACCTATTAATAAAAATCCTCTGATAATATGATAATATCGGTAATTGCAAAATGAATTCCGTTCAGACAGCCACCTAACTACTTTTATTAATGAAATGCTTTATTCAAATAGGGTACATCCTAGTAATATCTAATTAAATATCTAGTATAGTCTTTACGTTCGGGGCGCCGCGATAACCTTCAAAAACATAAGGGAGCCGTGAATTCGAAAAGTTTCAAAAACACTGGTCTACACTCACCATCCCTACTCTACAGATACAGAGAAGGCTTCAGGAAGTCTCAATTCAACTCCAAACTGAAAAAATTCTTGATTGAAATCCTTAACATCATATTAATGTTTTATTTATCAACAAGTGAAATTATGGCGTAATTTCTACTTTTTTATCATTATTTCAACTCGATGTAAAATTGTATTTATAATTACAGAATGTGCGATATCGTTTTTCTTTTAATTACCTTATAAATTATATTTTTATCTGAAAATATATTTGTGGCTTTCTACTTTTCCATTTTTACACAAAAAACGTCGAAAATTACGTTCAAATAAACTCTTTACAAAAATGTATAGATTATGCACGAAAGTTAATTTCAGACACAAATTAGAAGAAAAAGCCCTTCCAAAGAAATGAACTTTAAACGTTCAAGCCAGTCTCGAATATACCTACACCCTAGGTTGAATGGACTGACGTCTATCAGAAAACAACTACTCCCCTGGCTAATA
>WOGP01008961.1:0-10954 GCA_015342065.1 Leptinotarsa undecemlineata | reverse complement strand
TTCAAAATGCAATTTTTGTAGAGTATTGAATGATGTTATTTAACTTAGTACATTTGAATTTAATTAAGCAATTTGTTATTGATATAATTGTAACTTTGTTGTTTGGAAATAAACATTATTATTATTATTATTATTATTCACAATGTTACTGATATAGAGCAAGAATAAACAAGGACCTAGGACGGAACCCTGGAGAACTTTAATGTCATAATATAGGCATGATGATCAACTATTTCCAATGTCCACATAATCACAACGTCTGTTCAAATACCTTTTCATCCATTCCAGAGTGACACCACGAACCCAGTACGACGACACCCTGTGTAAAAAATATATGATAGATACTACAATTAGCATACTTATTTCCAATTTTAGTGCAAATGAAAAAGAAACAAAAAGAATTGAAATTCTCTCGAAATTTTCAATTTTTTCTGAATAATTTTGGAACCAAAAGAGCTGGATTCCATTATTTGGTGTCCCGAAACATAGACACGAATAGTATAAAAATAGGGCGACCACAGTAAGCACCTTTGTTGGAGTAAAATTGGTAGGTTTTCTATGCACTTTTCGTTACGTAAATACACTTCGAATCGTTTTGTGCAACTTCCATCTTCCCATTTCCAGGAATCGACACATTGTTATATGATTCGCAAGTAGCGATCGCAGTGAACTTGACTGGATCGTGGCGAATGTCGCTATTTTCGTCCGGCGCAATTAGCCTACAACACATGAAACAATTTCCTCGCATTCGACGAAAAAAGAGCCGCTAAAAGCCGGTTGAGGCGGTTAAAATATCGAGCACGTGTTATCCTTTGTTTGCAATAAACAATTTCGCCGTCCCCCGTTTCGGAAAATTCAAAATCGAACAACCGAACCATCTGCCAATGCCCTGGTGGGGTTCAAATTTCGCGGCCCGGCGCCACCAGTGCGCCTGCGCACCTGGCGGGCATCTTGCGCACATGGTCGGCAGCGAGGAAACCGAAAATTTCAGTCAGTATCAAGCAGGCAGGCGGTTCGTATCTGCTTGACTCAAATAAACGACTATCGTTGTAGAATATTAATACACTAACTAGATATCATATATATTTTTGTACCGTCAATCGTTTTTTGATAATATTACATCGTTTTTATGACTTAATCTGCTCTCGAGGGTCTCTAGTGTTTATCAACGACAATCAAGTTGGTTCTGAACTGTGTTTTGTGAAATATGCCGGCTTCGAGTTTATTCACTGAGATGGATCGGGGAAGCGCTCTGGGTGAAGAAAGAGCCCTCCAGCTCGCTTTAGAGCTGTCGATGCTCGGTTTTAGCGAGCCCCTGTCCAACGTGTCGGAACCCGACAGTCCCGGAGACATTGGCTCGTTCAACCCTCTGGCCAACGTCGGTCTCGAAGAGGTTCGCTCTAAGAAATCTCAGAATATGACCGAATGTGTTCCTGTTCCCAGTTCTGAACATGTGGCTGAAATCGTGGGTAGACAAGGTAAGACATTTACACGTTTTGTTGGTCGCATCGCTAAAGCTAGACTTTTACCGATCTTCAACTTTTAAATTGTTGTTGGAGGTTATGTTATGGTACCCTTTTTATTTGGAAATGCGAATGCTGGCCGTCAAAGCATCTTCAGAATTGTTGAAAATATCTCTGATGAAATTACGGAATTTCGTAAATAGTTTCAATGTGTTTGGGATTCTATATCTATATGTTTTTTCGTATCAAGTTTTTCCTTCACAAACGTGACTTGTGTTTTGCTACACTGTTCTCACATGCATAAACTAGCGTTTACTGGCAAAACTAGTGCACATTCATTGTATCTCTGTCTCTCTTTATTTCCTGATACAATAATGAAGAAGAGAAATATATTGAATGTGCAGTAGTTTTAATAGTGAACAACGTAAAAATAAATTCAGTTATGATCGATATTATAGATGAGAGGTTATGAAAACTGGTTACGAAAATAATAGGATTGAAGTTGAATGAGACAGACAATTGATAAACATTTATTTTCAAGAAAAAAACGTTTATTCTAAAGTAGAGTCTCATGAAATATCATTCACACCGGAGAAATCTGCTTCAAAATGCTCTTGAATATAATTGTTGGCAATAAAAAAGATCTTTTCTGAATTTGGCTGGATTTGGAACTCTCACAGCTTTCATGAATTTTTCATTTATTTCACGAATTAGGTGTAAAAATGTTCAATAATTTTCTACTTACGGTCGCAGAGACTTGAAAATATTCTCACACAAAGGCCTTGACATGAGAATGATTGTTCCATGTAAGAGAAATTTTACTTCTTTCATATGTGAATTATATTTCATTGAATTCCATAAGGAATTTTTGCAGTACAAATTGAATAGTAAAAAGTGTTTTTTTGTATAATTTAATGATAATAAAAAACAAGTTGGTTTCAAAGTATTTTTCTGTCGTGTTTCAATGTTTGAATGAAAGTAGTTGTTCCGAGGTTTTTTTTCCCAGTTTGTTACTTCTCTGCATGAGAGAATCTGTATGAAATGGATTGCTTTGTTCCTTTCTTTGGAAGATTCCTTCATTTTTTTTTTGTATGAAATTGGAGAAGAAAAACCGAAATCTTTCTTGACATTAAAGTCTTAATCGAAATGAGAATTAACAATAATTATATTCAATTTGTTAACGTCAGGGATTCTCAAGTTGCCTGAATTTCCATTTCCTTAACATGACATTAAACGCATTCACGGTTTGTGTTATTTCAATGTTATCAACATGTTCTGTCCAAAGTTTCTTATTGTTTTTGTTGATCTAGTGAAAATATAGAAATATCTAAGTATCATTAAGGGTATTGACATTGAAGAAACTAAACGTTGAGGTTAATTGAATGAGCTATGTCAGTTAGTAATGAGATTCAATAAGTATTATTCGAATATTATTTTAAGATTAATTTTACAATCTGCTCTCAATGTAATCATTGGAGGAATACAACTATTGAAAAAATGTTCCTGAAGTCCTGTAGAAATTAATCATTTGGATTATTAGCAACATATATGAATCAACTTTGGTTTTTTAAAAATGAGTAATTATCTCGTAGTGTATGGAAAATCACTTTTTTAGTTTATTTCGTTTTCTAGTATTTTTTATTTTAAAAAGTACTTACATCTCTATTCAAATACATTGTTTGCCTTTAGTATGAAATAGTCTATGAGCTCCTTGGAAATTTCAACTTTCAGTTATGAACTGGTACTCGAACAATCCAAGTCAGAAATATTCAAAATTAAAAACAAAACTTGATGAAACTAGATTCATAAGGTACATTCCTCGAAATTAGCATTATTAGTTTTGAAAATTATTAAAGCATATTTCTCAATTTTTGGCAACGATGTTTGTGCAACATGACGCGAGTTAATTTACCTACTTATTTCTTTCATAAAATTTTGTGTTTTATATTTCTTGTAAAAGGTTGCTCAAAGGTATTTATTGCGTAGATATAGTCTTATAAAAATATATTTTTAACTTTTTCTCTATATCATCACAATGCAAAAGAATATTTCCATATAAAGCCCAAAATTCTTCTTACTGGAAAATTTGTAAGAAAATATAATATCCCGAAAAATCAAATATTATAGTAAAATTTGAATATGTATATATGTATGATTAACGGAAAAACAGATTTTTCAAACATACCTAAATGAGTTTTCGTCAACTCCAATTAATGTTAAGTGTTGAAGCCTCCTATCCAGGTAATCTTGAATTTTAAAGTGATTTCAATTCATAAAGCAGTATCTTGCATATAATCAAATATTCTAGAAAGCTGCTCCAAAATTTCCTTATCAATTTACTCAAGCATATCTGCCGATAAGAGGTGGTGCCTGACACACTATAAACATACAGGAAATTCTACTTTGTAATCTTTGAACATTTAGTTAGATAATTTCAATGATTTTGTCTGCCATTTGGTGTACTTTCTAGAGTTTACCGGTGGGATGTGGTAAACGATGTTTCCCGAGTGCACACCCCGATTTTCATCAAATGGTTTTTTTCTTGAGTCTCAAAAGACTATACTTATGTTTCGATTGTTGATGAAACCAAAGAGTATATCGCTACAGTTAGTAAAAGGTTGTATGTTAAACTTGAACACTTTACAGAGGGCTATGAAAAACTAAATTCGTATTGATTTATCAGTAGAATTGCTTATTTTAATCTTTGGAAACAGAAGATAATAAAATATGAAGTTATACCAATGAATCAAGAAATAGTCAGTTTTTTTGCTCTCCTTTTAAGTGCACACCTTATGCAATATTTATTTTATTCACGTTTAAAAAATTGGTGTCAACTTTTTATGACATAAGTGTTGAAAATAAGTAAAACTATTCAACACCTACTTGAATGATTGTTCTAGTTTTCGAAAGTACAAAAATATCATTTCAATGGACAAGTAATTGGTGGAGAAATTCAAAATTGGAAATACAAAATTGAAGAAAATTGGAAAGTTTTCCGGTCGGAAACCTGTATGCCATTTCAAACCTTGACAGATATCTATACTTAATCAGTTATTGTTTCAAAGGATATTGAGAAAAGGCATAAGATGTCTGTGTGTATTCGAAAAACATTTTTGATTTTGAATGGAAATATACTTGGTTCTCAAGACGTCATCGTCAACCAAAACAGTTCTTGTAGCAAAAATATCAAACAAAAACACTCTCAAAAAACGTTTACTTTAATGCAAATAATGAGTTTTAAGCAAACTATCATCCAAAATAAGAAACAATGTTTTGCAAAGTATAAAGACTAGTTTGAAGAGAAATCGAAAGGTTTGCAGATCGTCAACATAATTTATTGAATAAAAATGTTATATCTAATGGATATATTACACATTTTAGAAAAGTTCTGACAATACATTAGTTGAAAACATCTTTGATGCTCCAAATGATAAACAATTGATCAGCCTCTTATTGAAAGGCACGGAAATTGGTAATCAACAATGGTGGTAGATAGGCTAAACTCTTCAGATAATGAGAAAGCGTTCGCTGATAAACAACTGAAGCAAAATTGTTTATCTGGTTATAGTAAATAGATATGATACAACAGAACGTCTGAAAAAAAAACAACCATTTATTCCATAGGCATGGTATATATTAGGCAGTAGCAATTATAAAAGCGAAAAGAAATATTAATTTATATCTTCATCAAGTCAGTCTGAATTGACAACTGGCATTGAAAGCCAAATATAATTTTTAAGTAACCTATAATAAGACACTTTTAACGCTGATGCATATTTTTTCTCAGTGGTGATATATTGGCGTAGAATTTTAACAATGTTTTTTTCAACCATAAGCAAACAAAGTTGACTACAAATTTTATATCCCACAAATGAATTATTAGCTACACTCGTTTGACCTTGGACTGAATTTACGAAATCAATTTTATAAAATCGATATTTTTTAAAAGTTTTTTTAGATTTAGGAAGTTATCGTAACCACAGAGGAAATCATATAGTTTTGTGGTTTGTTACCACATAATTATTGTGATTCTGCCACCGACGTTCGGTTTATATTGGAATCATTATTGGAAACATCTTATATTTTTCAGTTAAGAAAATATCGGCAATACTTTATGATTGGCTAACGCTCTACATATGAACAAGAATTCTGTTCTTTGCAATGTGTCTATTATACAGCCGTGTTTGCCCATTTTTGCAATCCTCTACTCTCTCGGAACTAGTAACACAGCAAATGCGATTTGTTCAAGCAAGCTCATAAAGAAAATTGCCAAGTCCTAGCGGTAGAAGCAGACAAAACACTAACTGCTTTCGTTCATTCATCACTTGATTCTATTCACTTGTCAATAGGCAAGGAATAACACAGCATATCCACATAAAAATTAACATTGTGAGCGTAACAGCTCGGCGTGGTCAATCAATAAACTACCTGCCTTGTAGCGACTGGATAATTCATAACTTCCTGCCCTGACTCATGTAAGTTCATCCGTTGAATATAAAAATTATTTTCGCCCACGCCGAGAACTTAAGACTGCCGCATCCTGCAGATCGAATGTCGATCAATACGGGACACTGCTTGAAGAATCTAAAATTACACCCTTTTGGATTCATCTGAATTCATCTCGAGTGACAGGGATGCCTGGGTACCCGTATGGGTAGAGGGTATTTAATAGTCCGGGAAAATTTTTCCGAAAAAATAACTCAGTTCATGTTGGTCGAATGTACGGTAGACTAATTTTGTAAATTATTTTAAAAGAGATTGGATTCGAATTCTAAATTATGAAATATCAACTCATTTCACGGAGGTAGGAGTGAATATTCCGGAAAGTGAAAATAATACATTTCAAATCATGCTATAGAATGTTATACTGAGATGATACCCGATGAATAAGAGCCAAAAAAAATAATCCAAGTAACGAGGAAAGTATAGTCTTTTTATTTATATACATTTTGTTTCCATTTCTAACTAGTTAACTAGCACTTCGTATCGTCCTAATCAATGTTTTGATAAGTTAATAACTGAGTTATATCAACTTCTTTATATTGTATCTGTGAAGCACGAAGTTGAGCCATACTAACACAGCCAGAGTTGTCAGGTCATTGACAGGCTTAGAAAAAGAGTAGATTGATACAAAAACAATTGGAAATTAATTTTATAGGTAAATACATAGTAATATAGTAAATACATAATAATACATACATAGTAATTTCCTTAATTCAATTAATATCTATTATAGACAGAAACTGGGTCAACAGAAATTTTAAGTCTCAAACAATAAAGCAATAGCTGGAGTCATGTACTACAAATACAGTACCTGGCGCTTTTCTTGTGCAATTTTTTCTTCATCTGCAGTGAAATTGATTGACAATATTTTGTAGTATAATTGCATAACGATTTGGTTGTGGTAGATTCGAACTTCTCGCTAGCTGCATTGTATTGCGATGAATATTGCTGACTTCCCTTCTATTTTATTATATAAAAAAAAGAAGAACATATCCAGCATATCCAAAATCATTTGACCAAAAACGTGATCGTAAAATCATTTATCTGATCCTCAGGCAGAACTTGTAATGTTTATTTGAGTCTGTAACAAACTATGATTTGAAAATTGATAAAAAAATACTAGTGATAGCATTTTACATTAGGACCTGAATTGATTTTTCGATACAGTTGACACGAAACACTTATTCAACATCAATTTTCATAGTCATAATAAATCATGTTGGCGGCTTTCACAGAAGTAAAATATATTTTCGTAGATACTATTTGAAATTAGTAATACTTGAGTGACATATATAGGTTGAGGTTGATAAAATATTTTTGTCCTCATAAAATTTCTCAAGGTTGATAAAAAGTGCAATGATTAGATAAAGGATACAAACCAAACAAAGTTACTGACTTTATTGTTGATTTCAATGATTTCTGTTGTCAACTTTGTTTATTCGAGTTTATTAAGTTGAGATTTTGAGGCGTTGCTAATGTAGCACTCCTTTTCTACTATATATCAAACCACAGGTATCTACGACCAAAAAATAAAAATATTTTTTTCCTAACGACGGAATAGGTACTTGTATTTCAGTTCATATACCAACACACTAACTGAAAATGTATCTTCGCTAATAAAAAGTATCGCGTCTTGGGGGTGACTGTATCAGGAGTAAAATTTAGTGCTAGAAAACCTAGACATCAATTTTCTCTAAGAAAGGAAATGTGGGATGTGCCAATTGATTTTTTAAATGGTGATCTGAATTAGAATTGTTTTGGTATAAAAATCTCGAATAGCAACTTACCACAACTTTGGATCAGAAAACTGAACACATTTTTTAAAGCTTAAAACCTCCCGAAATCTTCAAAAGCAACTAAACTTTTCTGAAGAGATGAAATACCTTAGTACTACCCTCGACAGGAAGCTACCATAGAACTGTCACCTATAGAGTAGAGCAAAAAGTGAATATGCCGCTTATGAGCAATGTATGAGGACAGTGGGACGCACATGAGGTCTTTCACCCCATATGGTCACCTGGATCTACACTGCAATGATTAGACCTATGTTAACGTACGAAGCCATTGCATTGGCACCGAAAGTTCTACTAGCAACGGCCATCCAAAAATTATATCAAATACTGGCATTGGCTTGTTTAAACATCATAGGAACCATGAGAAAAACACCAACCGGGGCAATGGAATTAATTACTGGTCTGATCCCTCTGGACCTGTAGGTTAAGGAGGTTGCGTTAATGGTCATGTTACGATTGCGCACGGCTGATGTAAACCTCGAAGTCGGAATGGGTCAATTGAGGCTAAGCCTATGACGAGAAGAGCTTACTGCGCACCCTCTGCTGCAGGCAGCTAGTGATGCAATTGAACCCAGGTTCTTGTTTAATAAACCCAAGAAAATACAAATAAAACAAAACACAGAGTCAGATGCTACAAATGCAATACACATATATACAGATTGTTCAAAAACCAAAGAAGGCTTAGGATGTGAAGTTTACTCCAGATAACTTAAGCCTTAGAATTGAGAGGTGGCTGGAAAAAATATCAGAAATAGCCAGGAAAGGAATTTCTGCAAAAGCATAACAGTCTGCACTGACAGTAGAAGAGCCCTATTAGCCTTGAACAAACAACGTGTTACCTCAGGGCTAGTACTGGAGTGCCACCAAGATTTAGCCAAAACCTTGGTAGATAATAACATTATCCTGAGGTGGGTTAAAGGGCACGACAGGACTGATGTCTTCGACAACTGTGGAACTAGCCAAACGTCACACCTGCTCAATCCCTGAAGAGATGGGAGGGAATAAAAGGATGCATTCTTGCCATAATAACCCTGGGCAACCCTGGGAAGCTGGCACCGAAGAAATATCTGACGATGACCAGGAAGAACCTATGCATAACAGTAGGATTTCTAACTGGTCACTATGAACTATGGAAACACCTCCATATTAGGGGCTAGTAGACACACCTCTATGCAGGATGTGTAAACAGGAAGATGAAACGGTCAGGCATGCCTTATGTGAGTTTCCTGAGTTTAATTCAATAAGAGAGTGTGTTTTCGGCGATTCGTGGCCTACACCTGCCGATATAAAGGTGATGTATCCTAAAAAATCAGGTTGAACGTCGAAAAGTAATATATTTTACTTATATGTTGGATTCCCAAAATGGAAATATTTTGAGGCAAGCATCTTTTATCGACGTTATTTTCTAATTGAAATTGTATTTTTGTCGGGTTCATCAAACTGAAGTATTGGATAGGCAATTCTATAAGTTTAAAGTCAATTGTAAGGTAACATTGTCCAATTTGACTGTGCTATTTGGCTGTGTGGGCGGTCGGTACGCTCAGCGTAGGAAGAGTATGCTATAGTGGATGTTGCCCCTGTATTTTAATTGCTTCTTAATTGGACTAGGATGGTTCCACATTCATTTGTTATATTTTTCTCTCCAAGCACTGGTCTTGAGGATGCAGACATCGGCTATTTTAAAGTGATGGCTTGTTCGTAGATCATTTAATATTTCCCTTAAGGATTACGACAAGAAACGTGATGGGCATATTGGGAACCAAAAATAGTGCAGTCATTTTACTCACACGTGGAAATAAAATCAGCACAGTTTTTTTTTGTGTGAATTATTATGGACAAAAACGAGGAGTTGAAATATATTCAAATGAGAAAGATTTCAACCTCGTAAATTGAAAAATTGTCTCAGAATTGGCTATTATCACGCCTAATCGCTTTATAATTTTCAATTAAGTCCATTACGGACACAATAAAAAGTAAGCAATTATCATTAAATCTTCATGAAAAACTAGTTACGGCAATCACGAACAACAACAGAAGTTTGGACATCAACACCTCCGACGTAAACTATGTATTTTATTGGCAATAAACTACCAGCAAAAAACAAACGACTGTTTTCTCATGAAATTTATAAAACAATGACTGCTCGCCACCAAGTTCACGGTCGTTACGGTGATGGATTTCATTAGCTGTTGATTCTATTTATTCGCCAGACGTTGACTTTTTAATAACAAGCCAAGAGCCTCGTTTGATTTCATTTTCGAAAAATTGTTTCGACTTGACAAAACTGTCGATAAAAATTAGAAAGATCCTTCAAAAAATACAATATCTCAATTGGAAATCTAAAGCACCATAGGTAGGTATCTAGCTTTATTTAAATATTTGGAGAAATAGACATATCTTCTTAGAAAAGCCTGAAAAAGTGGTAATTATCATCATGAAAAATGAGAAATCAAACTTTCTATGTTTTTACCAATTTTATTTGTATAGTATATCCATTCCCAATTGGAACAGCAATAAAAATAAGAGTACAGTCATAAACATTTCTTGCATGTGGCTCCAAGTCGCCCATATAGTTAGTAAACGTGTTATCAAATGTAGTTGAGGAATAAAGGCTCGGCTGGCTGGACTGGCTGAATACTAATTTTTTGTCTGTTTCACAATATTTCTTTATCAGTGCTGTGTGTTCGTGGGGTTAGGTGAGGTGGTGGGTGGTTTTGCAAATCGATTTTTGAAAACTTTTTCTAGAGATCAATTACCCTAACACCAAACTGATATTTTTGCACTAGACGCGCGTTTCGCTAACAAGTTTAGCATCTTCGGGAGAAGCAAATTGATACTGATTCTAAATACAAGGGTTAGCTGTTTATATACCTAACGGTTTTTGGTACGATGTGGTCTTTGTTTGTTAAATGATGATTGTCCTAATTGATTTTTTGGTAATTAACTAGTGGAACCACTACCTGCAAATTGATTTGTCAACAATAGATTAAAAAGCGGACAAATTAATTTGCAAGTAGTGGTTTCACTAGTTAATTACCGAAAAATCAATTAGGATAATCATCATTTAACAAAGTCCACATCGGTCCAAAAAACTTTAGGTATTTAAACAGCTAACCCTTGTCTTTAGATTCAGTATCAATTTGCTTCTCCTGAAGATGCTAACCTTGTTAGCGAAACGCGCGTCGAGTGCAAAAA
>WOGP01008960.1:0-10954 GCA_015342065.1 Leptinotarsa undecemlineata | reverse complement strand
TAGCATAACTACAACGCAGTTCTTGAATAAAAATGAACTCCAGAAACCATCTCATGCTTATACAACGAGGCAAATTGGTAACTTCTCAATATCTTTCGCATCCAAATTAACTGGTCAAAACTGTTACAGAGTCCTATCTCCAAAGGTATTTGATATACTTCCTAAAGTATTGAAAAACGAGACTTTCAAATTCAGATTCAAGACAGGAATAAAACTCTTGACGAAACAATGTGATCGATATGAGACTCCGCTAATTGAAAACTGAAAAAATAAAATAAATGAAAAAAAAAACAAATAGAAAAACAATAATTTCATTAACTACTATATTGTTTGTTCACCATAATTTCCCATAACGAAAAAATTACATTTTCAATACATTCTGGTACTATTCTTACATGTACACATTTATTTAGGCGTAATAATATCATAAATTCTTTTATAATCGTTCTCCATCCTCCACCAGCCATATTGCATATATAAGCCTTGATATTATCAACTTCAAATATGCTTACAATACCTTTAATAATTACCAAGTTCTCTACCACTCCTAGAATTTATATATACATTTTTAGATTGAAATTTTAATAGTTATTTTTATATTGTTACTCAAACATGTATATACATTTTACATACAAATTAATTTTAGATTTTCTTTTTTAATTTTGACCTCTCATATTACTCTGAATGTTTATATTGTTATATTATTTTATATTAACCTCATATATGTATGTATATCCATGTATACACATGAGCAGTACTGCTTCCGTGGTATTACTTTATTCACAATCTGTACCCTATATTGCTGTGAATAAATTATTTTTATTATTATTATAGTATTATTCATAATTATTTATTGTTGATTATTAGAAAGTAACTGTGTCTCATTTTCACAGTTTTCTTTAAGGTATAGTCGAATGGCTCACTTTCGACAAACATGAATTGCTACAGCCTTTGACAAAAATAATGGTATTTTTCCTAATTTCTAAAGATATTTTACTTTCCATCAACTAATAGTAAGCCTTATTTTTCATACATAGTTACTATCTATTGTATTATACTTACTTTCTGAGTATCATAATCATGGTGATCCTTAAATTTTAATATATTGTCTTCCTGTGAACAAGTTTTCACTGAATTTTCCTTATCCATATCGTACTTCAAATGGCCTGTATTTTATGATGTAACTGTAGTTGATATGCATAGAGGCTCATGTATTTCATCCCTGTCGTGAAATATAATCTCTCGATAGAAGTGCACGGACATACATGTTCCAACAAACTTTCCATCCGAACTTTCTCGAAGCTGCCCGAAGCATGCCCTAATGTGGGTCGAATCATGTGGTTTATGCAGGCCCTATATCGTCGTCCGCTCTAAATGAAGTAAGGTCCAAAAAGTGGATGGCACTCCCGGGAACCGTTTCTGATCCCTTCAAATTTAACTTTCGAATTTTTTCCTTCGGGACATAGTCACGATTGAAGAGTTTTTGTTGCTGTATGGGAATTATGGTGCGATTCGAACTGAAAACTTATTTATGAGTGATGGAGAGTGTTGTGCTTGAATTTTTGTCGGTGTTGCTGATAGAAATGGAGTATGTTTCATTGTGTTTCACTCACGACTAGTTTACCGCGAGTTGTGAAATTACAAATAAAATTAACATTCATATTTTATTACAAAACAAATAATTATATTCGAGAATTGTGAAATTACTTCATTGGACGTTCAGTTACCAGATTTGTACCGAATTTAGAATTAACGGTGCAATTAACCTACTCAAAGTTTATTCGAAAACGACGGTTCGCTACAATGATAGCTCAAGAACTAAGTACCATATAAAAAATGTTTAAAATTTTTACCACAAAAGGCGAGGCCTTAGAAATAATAAGTTTTGGAGTGGAACGATTTTGGCAACTAAAATCAATTCAACAGAAAATTTGTAGACGGAGTAATGGCGTTACAATATTGAGAGTGGCAGGAGAAGCCAAACGTGTGGCCCAAATTCCAAAATCGACATTTGTAAAAGCTCACTACTTGTGTAATACCTAATAAAAGCTATGTATGTTGATAAATATTATACCTTTGAAATGTTTTCTCTCGATTCAGAATTTTAAACGCCGGTCCTGTGTCTCATACAATGCAACATCTTCAGTCAAACCGTGAAAGTATACAAAAGTTAATCTACATGACCTGACGCAGAGCCAGATATACTCGTTGTAGTCGTTCATGATTAGACATATTGGTATCCGAACCGTGAAATCTATAGATTGCAAATTGGGCGAAATAGGGCTTTTCTGTTAACCTTTCGTCGCGCGTTGGTTCATTTTTGATGAGAACGATATGAAAATTAGCGACCATCTCACTAAGGCGGGGCTACAGGCGAAAAATCTTGGTATTATTCCGTGGACTTGGAAGAGTGATCGCGGGTAGGTTTCTGGAAGGGGATTGTCGTGGAGTTGAGCGAGAGGAGTCATGCGGAAAACATTTTGGAAGTAAATCGACCAATTTCGAATCACTTTCGAAATTGCCTCAATATTTGAAATTTTATGTGGAAAAATCCCCATCTGGTGACAGCAGCTGTCAAATTCAATTTCAGTAAAACGAACACGGCAATAGCGATACTATAACCAAGGGTTGATTGACAGTTAATGACATATTATTCTACTGGTGATCCATCTATGAACCCGTGGATGTTACAGTGGTGATAGCAGTGGGTTTGTATATATTGTGAGTCCCGCATTAAAAAAACTAGCTGAAGGCTTAGTTATTACACTTGTATAGGAAATGCTTTATCAGAAGGTTCATATCGTATACTTTCAAAATGAAATTAAATTTCGCAATAATAAAAATGTTTTCCTCGTCGTTCAAATATTCATTACAGAAAGGTATTTGTAAAAATAATGATGAGAGATTTTGCCAAATATTCACTAGCACTTAGGGCAGAAAAGATTGAAATCATCACAATCAGATTTATCTATTTCCCAAACTGGATTTGAAACCTTTCACCATAAAAAAGCAAGTAATTATAGCATAATTACGCTCTCAGAGATATCATAGTAGCAAAATTCATTATGCAGAATGTTAGAGATAATGAGACTGTAGTGGAATGTTACTGTTTTAAATCGTTTGAGAACATTATCACCCATAGTTTATAGAAATATACTACCAATAACAATAAAAATTGCGACTTAATAAACAGTTTCTACCTCTGCTAGAGATAGTTCTGGAAAGACTCCCCAAGCACCAGACCTTGACACGTATTTCGCCAGCTAATTTGACATAATTAGGACATGAACTCAATTTCATCCCTAAAGATACCTATTTATAACTATAAGGGAACACTTTCACCTCCACGTTCAGTCATTATGATCTTCAAGGAATCTTACTATCGGAACAACCATCTCAACAGCGGCCTGAATACAGTTTTTGGGACCAACAATCATGCGCTTTCAGCAAACGTAGTGAGCCAAGAATGGCAGCCTTCTGCATTAGTCCAGTCAAGAATTTAGGCTTGATGCGGCAAGCCAGTATGATCTTCTTCAAGAAATCCAATAATCGAAATAACCATCTCAACGTTGTGGCCAGAATACAGTTTTTTGAAATCGAAGAAAAATTGTTATTATTTCAACCAAAGCTGAAAACTTTAGACAATAATCCTTCTACTCAAATAGTCAGATAGGGCTACATTAGGCTAATTCATTCCCAAGCCTTCAGTCTAGAGGGTTGAGAATGAAAAGTTTCAATAAATTCGGGACTTCCCATTCTCGACAATGGATTTAATATCTTCAGAAGCATATCACCGTCTAATCAATACTCTAGAAATCCCACAAATGGGCCGCATGATGTCGATGGATGTAGGCAGAGGCCAAAACCACCTCAGCACAGCTGAATTTGGTTGGGACCTCAGGAACCTCAGGGACCGTTCCTGAGGTCCTTCCGGGACCTGAGGGGAGCAAAATCAGCTGTTTTGATGATAAGCCGAAGTATTCAATGTTACTGTATAAGACCCCATGCACTGGCCTATTCTTGTATTGTCACTAGAGTGGAGTTCTGCGGCTTTCATATGGACCTTATGCTGAACAGGTTCGAACTTGGTGATAGAGTTGTGTCGAAAAATAAAAAGTTCAGTAGCTGCTTGGGAAGCTGCTTCAATGAAACATGTTCCATCATAGTCACCTACCAGGTCGAGAAGGTGACTCAAATACCTGTTAACTTTTCAGGTTTCATCCAGTAACATTCTGCCATGTGGACACCCCCTGTTAGGGAAAATGGAAGCGTAAAATGTACTTTCTGGAATGTAACCTCCTATGGAGATGCGGAGGTGCATTATTTTTGGAGTATATATGAACTACTATTTATATACTACCCAAAAAAACATTGTAATATAAGAACGGCAATCTATTGATTCCGCTTCAATATTTTCCTTCGCAGAATTAAAAACGGTAACTTCCGAACAAAACAGTTGAGATCATCCAAGAAAAATATTGCCTATCACAAAACTTTAAGTTTTCATGAATGATTAGATCGTCATCGTGATATCCCACTTGTTTATTGGGTTTGTGCTGACAATTTGGGTACATTTCACAGGTTTCCTGAATGCAAATCCTGCGCCACACCTCAAAGCTCGCGTCGCAAACTACGGGCTTATGGACCAAATAGCAGCTCTCCATTGGATTCAGCAGAACATAGCTTTATTCGGTGGTGATCCTGACAACGTCACCATGGCAGGACATGGGTCTGGAGCTGCTTGTATAAATTTTCTTATGATATCACCAACGGTAATGCCTGGTCTCTTCCATAGAACGATTCTCCTGTCTGGATCAGCGCTTTCATCTTGGGCATTGGTAAGTCCTCCAGGATCAATTCAAGGAAACCAATTTTTTCATTTCTTCTGAAAAAGTAGTGCATTTATTTCTTTTTCAATTAATTCTTCATTTTTCACGTGATAAAAACTCCGGATTGAAATATAATTTTGCAGAGTCAAGAAATTCTCGAAGTCAGCCCTTGACACTCAATTATCAATTGATCAACAATATCGAAATGAATATAATGAAATCAGGGTTATCTAATAGGGGTTTTATCACATTCCACATATTATACAGAAAATATGTGTGCTTCGATAAAATGAGATCAGATTCATTCGACTATGTAACATTGTAGAAAATATAGCAAATCATATGAAAACCTTCAGTTCAATGGTCATGAAACATCAAATTGCAAAAAAAATATGAACAGATGACACGATGAATTGAAAATTTATCGAGGAGCAACAACATTTGCTGATGATGCTATTCTCTTCATTCTTGTTGAAAAGGCTGAGTAGCATTTCATTTTTCACTTTCTCACCCATGCATCTATATTCATTAAAACTTCATTCATTCACGAAATTTCACTTATACTTCATTGAATCTAACAGATTCTGTATCTGTGGAGTAGAAATGTAGTGCATGCCAACAGCACACAGGCCACATGTCACCCATTGTACATCGTCCCAAGGAGTTGTCCTCCTAAGTCATCGTCCATCCTTCTTTCCAGAAGTACATGTCTTCCTCTGGAAGACATGTCTTTTATATCGGCATTTATAGGCTAAGACTCGCCAAATACACACTCTCTTATTTATAGTTTCATCTTCCTGTACACACATCCTGCATAGAGGTGTGTCCACTAGCCCCATATTGTAGAGGTGTGTCCACCAGCCCCATATTGTGGAGGTGTTTCCTTGGTTGACAATGGCCAGTCAGAAATCCTACTGTTGAGCGTAGATTTTTCCTGGTCATCGCCACATATTTATTAGCGACTGGGAAGACTGCGTCTTTTGATTTCACCCCACCTAGGGATTGAGCATGGCTAGTTCCACAATTGTCGAAGTTATCAGGCCGTAATTGCCAATGGGTCCTAAAACTTTTTGTCCAGCCGCTTACTTGGCTGAAGAGTCCGCAATGCGGTTACCTTTACTACTATCATGCCCTTTAACCCAACTCAGGATAATGTTATTATCTACCAAGGCTTTGGCTGAATCTTGGTGGCACTCTAGTACCAGCCCTGAGATAACACGTTGTCTGTTCAAGGTTAATAGAGCTTGTCTGCTATCAGTGCAGATTGTTATGTTTTTGCCAGAAATTCTTTTTCTGATTATTTTTTTGGTGGTGATTGAGTTACCAGCCTTCTATGATATTGATGATTTGAGGTACAAATAGTTGTTATCATAAATAAAAATATCTAAAATCATAGGTTGAAGACCCGGTCAACTATGCTGTCAAACTAGCCAAAGAAGTCAATTGCTCCATTCCAGAAGACGTCGGAAAAAACCATGAAGCCATTGTGGACTGCCTTCGCGACACCCCTCTGGAAGAACTCCTCCAAGCTGACGTCATAGCCCCAGCATACCTCAGCGCATTCGGTCCCAGCGTGGACGGTGTCGTCATCAAAACGGACTTTGCCAAAGAACTGGTAACGTACTTCAAACCACAAGACCTGCAGAACTTCGTGGGACCAGTCAACGCCAACATGAAGAGAAGTGAGACTACTCTGACCCCGAAGGGCAACAATCCCTACGACTTGCTTTTCGGCGTAGTGACTAGTGAGGCGCTGTGGAGGTTTTCGAACACCGATGTGTCTGCCGGGTTCGAGGGGGAACGCAGAGACAAAATAATCAGGACTTATGTGCGAAACGCTTACACTTATCATTTGAGTGAGATTTTTTTCACGGTAGTGAATGAATATACGGATTGGGAGAGGACGGTGCAGCACCCTGTAAATACTCGGGACTCTGCCATTGCTGCGCTTAGCGACGCGCAATTCGTAGCTCCTTTGGTGCAAACTGGAGATTTGTTGAGTGCTAAGCCTCCACAGCCCGGTCAGGAAGCGACTGGCCCGAAGACTTTTTTCTACGTGTTCGATTATCAAACGAAAGATGGAGATTATCCACAAGTAAGTTATTTTGTTCATTTTGAGGGAAATAAATTTTTCATAGTTATGATAAGGACACCATAGATGAAAAAAAAGAGCCGAATGCATGTTTTTTCAACTGACAAGAGTACCATCATATCATCATTATAGATGGCACTCAGCAAGAAAATTCGATGATTTTCATTTTGAAATTATTTTCCCTCCACTCGCTTAGCATTGATTTCAATATAGAGTCAGAGTTAAAGCAATACCACATTTGAAGGGCTATAAAACTACCCTTTCAATGCATTCTATTGTGAAAAATAAATATTTTTTTCTGGAATTATTGCATGATTTATAAAAAAAACAGCTATTTCTCATACAGATTCGAGAAAAGAACATAATTTCTCTTCAGATATTCTTCTGAGATGAAAAATTAGAAAGAGAGGATTATTCGAGTAATTTATAGAGATCATTTTGAAACTGATTGCTTCCTTTCTTTGGAAGATTTTTTGTGTCAAGATGGAAAAGTTAAAAGCCAAAAACCTTTTTTTCCCAATAATTGATCTCTCATGAAAATAAACCTTTTCAAATTAATATTGAGTAATATTGAAAATAAAACACGAAATTCTAGATATAATTTCTAACTAATCAAAATCTACAGACATTATTGATCTATCATGTTAGGTACTGTGTGATTTTAATATACGAATGTAATTATCTTTCAGATGAGAGGTTTAGACTGAACAGTAATTTAATTGTATTGCTTTGCACGTTTTTTAATATTTTTAATCACTTGCTGATTGAGCCCAGTTGATCAAGGAACTTATTAGAATAGTTTGTGATGAACAAGTGTAAAATCATCCAATTTGAAATTTATTCATTTCAAACTCGCCCTCTTTAGAATTTTTTGTCATGAAAAACAATTCCCCCATATGAAAACTCAGATTGACGGTATCAAAAATGTGTCTTTTTCTCTCGGGAAATCAGCAGACTTCAAAAACTCTTACATTCTGAACAGTCATTCCACCCTGCAGATAGACACAAGAAAGAGAAAACGTAATACATTCCTTTGGTGGCGAATTTCTTTTATAATGAGATACTTTATATATTCCTTGTGTGGTATTCTCTTCAAGTGGATGTTGTAATAGCCAAGGGTGTTTTGTACTTGAAAATCCCTTGTTTTTCAGTTTTCACGGTAATTTGCAATGACAGTCAAGTGGATAACACGAATAAAGTGGAGAACAATAAAGTGGGTCAAATTGGACTCTTTTAAAGGGGAACTCCTGTTTTCAAACTAGGTATATGAAAACTGATGGTTGTGACAGTGATTAATATTTTATGACAAACATACAACATACACTGACTTCAGTAAGACCTTTGATAAGATTAGTCACAAAACTTACTGAAGTCGGTGTGAATGAATTTTTATCAAGATGGATATGGTCCTATTTGAATTCACAAATGGTGGCCATAAATGGATTTATGTCACTCCCCTTTACGGTATTCTCCGGAGTTCCTCAAGGCAGCCATTTGGGTCCTTTATTCTTCATTATATACATCAACGAAATCTATAGTTACTTTAATGAATGTAAATTTTTACTATACGTCGATGACTTGGAAATCTATCACACAGTAAAGGATTCATATGATAGTGGAGAAATTCAGGAGAACTTGAAGCGGCTCGAAAAATTCTGTTATGATAATGATTCGTTTCTCAATCCACAAAAATGCGTGTCAATCTCATTCTCCAGGAACAAAAATATAATCTGAAATAATTATTACTTTGGAAATCACGAACTGAAATCAGTTTCAGAAGTTGAAGACTTGGGAATAATTATGGACTCGAAGTTGTCATTTAATTTACATATAGAAAAAAACCGTCAATAAATGTGATAGTATCATTGTATTCCTCAAAATTAACAGCAGAAATTTCAGAACCACAAAACCTCTCCTCAATTAATATTATGCATATGTACATAGTAGGCTCTGCTTTTCATCGGTTGTTTAAAGTACTCAGTACCACATAAACATAGATCGTATTGAGAGAGTGCAAAAGAAATTTCTTCGTTACATTAGTCACAATTTTCCAATTACGAATAGCAATTACAGTCCCATTATGCGCCAATACAGTATTATGCCTATGAAGGATAGAAGAACTGTTACGGATCTTGTCATGATTTTCAAGTTGATGAAAGGATTAGTCCACTGCCCAGAGCTTTATTCCAAAATTGAATTCAATGTTCAGGGTAGAACGATGAGGGGTACAGAATTCTTTAAGTTGACTTGCACAAGGACAAATGCTGCTCAAAATTCACCACTTTATAGAATGCTTAAAACCTTTAACAAAATTTGCAATGATGTTCAATATTTTGATATCTCTTCAGACTGTTTCAAAAGCAGTATGAGAAAAATTTTCATTGATAAGTTGTGATCATTTCTGTAGTTTCTGTTACTCTTATAAGAATTACGTTATTCTTCGATTGTCTAATGTATTTCACAAAAAATTTAAATTCGCAATATTTTTTCTTAAAGCACACATGAACTAAAATTATAAAGTGGGTTCTCTGTTGGATTTGTTAATCTGTTTTTAACCCCTATATTGGTAAATAAATAAATAAATGTTTTGGAAAATGTGCATTTTCGAAAAGTTGCTGTAACTATTTTCCTGTCAAACATTTTTGCTATGAAAGCATTTTTTATGTAGAATTCAATAGTGTGAAAAAATAATTTTTTCAAATTAAATATCAATAGCTATTGCTGAAACAGAGATAAACGGAGATAAAACAGAAAGAAATTGCTTAGTAGTAGCTATAAGAGTAGAGAAAGATTTTCACAACACTCATTGAAAAATGCATCATTTCCATACAACTGATAATAATTTATATTTAATTGACTACTAATAAATGAAACTTCAATAATAATAATAACGATAATGATGAAATGAAGAGAAGATGTTCGAAACGTATACCAACTTCTCCTACGTTTTATGCCGAAATAATCAGTTCAAAAGGAGTGGTAGAAGCAAAACTTCATATCACTGCTGCTTCCAAGTCGTATAATTGGTCGGAAATTCAAACATGAAATTTTTCAACCTTCCTCAGAGGTAAAAGTCCATAGGCATTAGCTCGGGTGACTTGGTCGGCCAACGGTTGGGACCTTGAAACCAATTATTACCAACATTTGCAGCGAAAAAGTTGGTGACGATTACAGTGTTGTGAGGTGAAGCCCCGTCTCGTTAAAAACCTATTTTTCTGAACTCTATTAGTGAACATTCATCAACAAGTAATTCAATATTCTGCCTAGAAATTTAAATACCTCAGAGATGTGAGAGTGCCATTATAAATAAACGGGTCGATGATTCAACACCTGAAAACACCCGCCCACACACTAAATACAGATCTTTCTTGACTTTTATGCTCCACAATAGAATGAGGATTTTGTTGAGCCCAAGTATTAGAATTGTAGCGGTTGAAAATGACGGCACTGCTCACAGACAGACGAAGCTTATTCGTCTGTCTTAATGCAATTTACCTTGAAATCACGCACTTGGTTACAACTTTTCAGGAACCAGTAGCAGAAAGCCATGAGGCGTTCTAAATCTCCTGTTCTGAGTTGCTGAACTCTATTGGTAATGTATGGCTTGAATTTGTGTTTTTTCAAAATCCTGCTTACGCGAGTTATTGGTAGGCCCGTTGATATTTTCAAATTTCGCGTTGACGTTTTGGGATTTTTTTCAACAGCTCACAAAACGACTAATTCTTTCAGCTCCATATCCCTATTTGACCACTATCAATTAGGTTGTGGCGCAATCTTGCAAAAATGCCTCTTGAAGGTTGTTTTCTCTCTGGATACCTCTCGTAATAAAAATTGCTTGCTGCTTCTACATTTTCCCCGGTTTGTATAAAGCTTTTTCATGATTCTCATATTTTATTACAAAAGTATAATAATAATTACTTTATTCATAAAAAAGAATAATTATAATCATACAAACAAACAAATAATAGCTATGTTGAATAAAGTAAAATGGCAATAAGTGTAGAAGCACTTGTTTCGCCTAAAAAAGAAAACT
>WOGP01008959.1:0-10954 GCA_015342065.1 Leptinotarsa undecemlineata | reverse complement strand
GAAAAGTTTGAGAATCGCTGCTATAAAGGATACATTAAAGATAATTTTATAAATGCGCTTTTTTTCCCGCGGTTGGCGTCTTACTGGGAATATCTAAAAATCATTTCTTATTGCACATCTATAATATAAAACGAACCTTTCTTACAAAATTTCAGGCTCCAAAAATATACCGGTACGGGGGAATTGGTGATGAAAAGGTAACTTTATTTTATTAACGTGTCTCTTTTACTCCCAGGGATGGCACCCCAGATGAAATATTTGAAAATCCTTTCTTAGTACGAATCTAACACCTAGAAAGCACCTATATAGCAACTTTTAGCTTCCTAGGACTCACCAGTACGGAGAAACAGAGATGAATGAGTGAGTGTTAGTGACTGATTATAGATGAATTGAAGATATTTAAAAAAACGTCGCCTTCTATAAAAAAGCACAGACCTTTTCTGCAGAGAATTCATGATAGATAATAAAGGCTACTTCAGCATAACAGCGAGTTGCAATTTTCAATTATACATTTCAATTAGTCTCCCACGAAACTGGTTTTTACAACCGAGACCGAAAACGAATTTCGGCAACGGTCTCAGTTTCGGCCGAAACCGAAACTTCCTTACAAGGATTATGTTTTGATGGAAAAATAAAAAAAAAGTTGTAACAATCAGTCAGTCTTAATTATTTTATCTTTAAATCACAAAGTTATGCAGTCTTCGACATTTTTACTTATCGATTATCAACATAACAAACCCTTATTTGAGAAAAAATATTAATTGGATCTTAAAAATACTTAAAATAGGTGTAAAATAGGTGTAGATCCTTCTTTTGAATATTATTGATGATTTTTAAAAAATATTAAACATAAAATTACTTATTTAGGTTGTTACCTAATATCACAATAGGTACTTAATATTTATGTAATAAACAAAGTAAATCACAAAGTTAGTCTCGAATCACGACATGATTAGGCACGTGGACACGGCAAAATTTTTTCGTCGCTTGTATGAAATTCAACGCGCCGAACATTACCGATCACAGCGCGGGAACTCCCGAATGCAGTTTCGGTCGTAGTTTCGGCAGGATTGCCGCCAAAACCGAAACTGAACCGAAACAGGTTTTTTTTTGCCGAAACTCGACCGAAATTGAAACCGAACTTTCGGCCGGACACTAATTTCAATTATTAGTATCTGAAAGAATTTTTTTTATTTTTAACGTATTACTCAATTCGTATCCGTTGGATTTTGAATTTTTTTCTGACTGAGAGAAAACTTTTTTCTATCAAAAAATTCTCCATCATAAATAAAAGATAAAACAGGTATGAAATAAATCAGAAACAAGCACTTTTCCCAATATCCTGAAATGCAACACTTGGCGTATTCAGAGGATTAAAACGCCACCTTTTTTGGTGAACAGGCATTAATTGTTGATTGGAAAAAGTGCTTGTTTTGTGAATTTTTCATCCATCACCTTCCAAATTAATAAAAGAGGTCAGATGGAAACATGGCGTAATTTCCTATTGTAACCCTGTATAATGGCAACATGTTACATGATTGATCACGTTTTTTTCCTCACTATCAGTTAGCCATTCCAAAGTTTAACATGTAAGAAATTATGAAGGATACTAGAAACAGTAATTAGCCATGGACTCCATAATCATTACTGCAAAGAACATGAAAAATTAATTATATTTCGTTGTAAAAGTGTCATTATCGATTTCGATTTATATTTTGTTTTTGGAATCATTTCTATTTTTCGAGAATAGTTAGTTTCGTTCGACACGAGATGAAGGACGTGCGGCGGGTTCCGAGTAGTTCTTAGTTGAATTCATGGCTTTCTTATGTGGAGTTTGAACAATCTATTGAATGTTCTGTTTCGTTTAGTGGGATTAAGAGAACCAGTTTGGAGAATGTGAGTCTGAAAATTTATTTTTCGAAACTTCTTTAGAAATTTACATTGAAAAATGGAGTCACAATTCAAAAACGCATACCGTGGTCTGCCTGAGTTATGGGACACTGCTCGGTTATTTTTTCATGAAGTATGCTGTAGCGAAACAACTTGATCTAACAAATTGAGAATGGTTTCTAACCAAAAACAGAGTCGATTGACATCATCTTTTTTGCATAAGATGAAAAGAGCACTGAAAAAGTCTAATGCCAAAGCCAACAAGTCATAGATAATTAGGATTGCTTGAATAACAAAAGTTAATGTATTTTGAAACAAAATGGAAACTTTATTTACTATTCATTAAATTTCATATTCAAATAGTTGAAATATTTTCTATTTTAAAATTACTTTAAGTTTTTTGAAATCAAAATTGGAAATACAATATTTCAGGACAGTGACTGTAGATACTTTTTGTGTTGTGTTATCAGTGTTTAATCAGATACTGAAATAAATTTAAGTAAATGAATTCAATTCACATTAATCATCTCGATATCAGAAGTGCCATACAGGGTGTTTCCTAACTGTGTGCGAAACTTCAGATGGTGATTCCTTATCACGAATATCCTTACACCAAAGCCAACAATATTGATAAAAAAGAACGCCACTGACTTTTTGTATTTTTGTATTTTTATGTATTAATCAACTGAAAATACAACTTTTTTGTCACTTGTGTTTTCTTTACACAAACACACAAACACAAACGAAAGCTTCATTTTCGGGAAAAAAATCACTTGTAAAAACTATCCCTGAACAATATAAAATAAAAACCAAAAGTAAATAATGAACAATTTTCATCTCAAAGTAAAATGATCAAAATGTTCACCTTCTGACAAAATACAATGACAAAATTTGTCATTGATTGTCTGACATGTTCAAAAATACCTGGAGTATTCCTTATGACACTGCAATTGTCAATTATTCGATTCCTCAAGCCATTCGAATCTAGTACATGAGTTTTATAAACGAAAGCCTTCAGATGACCCTATAAATATAAATGTAGAGGATTCATATCAGGCCTGCGGGCGGGCCAATTTTGAGGTCATACACGTTGCAATCCTGAGATTAGGGTGGGTGATGTCGAGATGCTAACGAACAAGAACACTGAAATGAACTGGAGCCGAGTCGTACATAAACCATATGTTACCTGTTTGATTTGTTAATATGCAAATTGAACTTTGCCTTTTATCTTCATACAACAATCAAATTGTACCTAATAAACTTGCTTGAAAAATGTATTTGAAGATAATAAGGAAGATATTACTATTATTATTATCAAATACCGTCACTTCTTCTAACAAAATGGGTAAATGATCTAGCAAAAAGTCCGTGTAGGATTCACCTATTGATCTTGGTGGTAGAAAAAATGGCGAATTCAATAAGCATTTGAAATTTCAAAGTTCAGGATTACCCAAATTTGACTATACCTTGTATAAAATGATGTTATTTTCACATATTCGAAAATGAGAGTTACATAATTGATACAAATCACCTATTGATAAACAACATGTTATTTATAATGTATTTACTATTTACTGTTGGCAACGTCATTTCATGAAATAACTTTGAACGTGAGAGTGAAATTTTAAGAAATAGAAAAGGAAGAAAGGCTCAATTATTCTGTTTCATCGAATTATTACAACTGAAAAAATGGAAAAATAAAAAAAAATGATAAAAGAATAATTAGAGTACAATTTTTCATGATTAAAAATAATATTGTTTGTTGTTCAAAAAGTTCAACATAACTCTATTAAATCAATAAGAAAGAGCTCAACAAAACAATACAATATACTTATTGAAAAACTAAATTGAATTTTTTAAATACCACATTTTATTTCATTTCTGTTGGTATTAAAAAAATAATGAGATAAAAATATATAGAATGACAAATAAGCTTCGAAGTATCAAATGAAATATTATAACTACATTGGCCAAGAATTTGAATTGTTTTTCACAAACCCAAGAAAATTTTTAGTCATGGTAAAAACAAGTGTCAAATAGTTAAGACATCCTAACGAATCTTATTTGACAGCCAGCAGAAGTCAAAATGAATCGTAACCTTATTTGATGTACCTGCAACTTCTACAATCCAACTTGAATACTAGAATATTGATAACTGCAATAAGATCATTAAATCAATATTCATTCATTCAAGAAGAGAATACCCAAGTTATCATCATTCTAAAGACTACCTCTAGCATTCCTGATGAGTGCAGTTGAAATAATTAATTACAGGTTACTCAATAGAGCCCAAGGTTGAATTCCAAATGTAAAAAGAATGAATTTGATTAGTGAAACAATGAAAGAATGTTCATTTCAAGACAGTAGTATTTTTGATGTCGTGCAATAACTTGTACAAACAATAAACTGAAATGGAAAATATTCCAAAATAATAAATAGTTTTAAGTGATCTGAAAAAGTAGTAGTATGGCTGATATTACAAGGTACCTACTGTTATTGGGCCTGTTCAAACTCGAATTCCGAAATATTTATAGCATATCAATGAGTCGTCACATTAATGTCAATATTGTTTTTATTATTTATTTGTTCTAATCTCGGTTCTACTGGCATCCCAACGATGGCTTAATCCTACAGTGCCGGTGTGTGCATCGATGAATGACACAGAACCTATCAACTGTCTCTACGGAACCTTCGAGTTACCGAGCGCCCTCTCGTCGTAGCATCGCTTTGTCACGGTAATCCAGGGCCCTGCCATGATTGACCTTCTTTCCCTAGCTACTCGTGGGACTTTTATGGACAGAGTAAACTTAAAAATTATTTCTGACGCTGAGTCTATAAAGAAGATGGATGTCCCTGAAATATTTTTCAGGAGCAAGTCTACAGAGGAGATGGATGCCGAGTATACGACTCCAACTGACCTCACTGTAAATTTATTTCAGGAGCGAGTCTACAGAGAAAATGGATGTTGAGTTTACGACTCCAATTGAGGTCCCTGTAAATTCAGTTCAAAATCGAGTCTACAGAGGAGATGGATATCGAGTTTACGACTCCAAGTGACCTTCCTGTAAATTTAGTTCAGTCCATTTTCCCAACTCCTGATCCAATAACTGAACCTTACACAAAAAAGGTTTGGTGGTGCAGCCAGGAAACGACTGAGTCGTCTTCTCAAGAGCGGGATACCTTATAAAACGCCTTGCACCAAATTCTTCAGCGGCGTACGCACAATCTGTCTCAGCATGAACAGGTTAGCAAACTTTGGCGTTCAACGATGATTCACCGAAACTAGAAGCAAAAAGCCCTGCACTATTGAACCTAAGGTATCGTCAGGTGTAGCTGACGTGCAAAAAATCCTCATATGGGAAAGGTTGTCGTGGGTTCAAGGTGGGAATCTTGCACCTTGACTATCCGACTATCTCATTAATGAAATGAAACAGCAGAGCATATATGTTGTGCCTGCCCCGCTGGGGAACGAATTATGTTTTTAGAGTTCGACAGAGCCGTACTTTTACCATCTGACCTGAAATACCCCTCATCGTACAAACTAGTAGGCTTCGTTGAGAAGCTGGGTTTGTTTGGTTGAGTGTGAATATGTTTATGCCACAATAAATCCTTGCGGGTTGCTGTGAAGGGTCGAATAGACCCACTCACTTTGGACCTAACCTAACCTAACCCCTTCAGTCGTTTAAATATTTTTTCTGTATCCTCAGTCTCAAATTTTCACGGGAAGTTCTAGGTATTTTTCGTTTTTCATGCTGAAAACACTGTGAATTTATTTTCATACGATCTTCGTGCTTGTTATAATTACTTTACTTCGCAGTAATTTTTTCAATTACCGCTTTCCAAATTTCATATTTTAGTTTGTTCCACTTGCTTTTCTCATTTCTGTTATTCGTTTAGTCTAGCTTTCTTGGTAGGTACATTTTGTATTTCTTGCAGAATACTTTGGGTTTTCGGGTTCTTTCTTGATTATGACACAATTTTAATAAAGGGTCACATGAACCATTAACATTCCGAGTATAATACGGGAGGACATGAAAAATTAGCACTATAAATTAACTCAGTACTAATCCTGATTTGTCATAACGCAACTGAAAAAGAATATTGTACCATATAGAATTCCAGATTATTACTTAGTCTCATTCACACCAAACAATATTTATTTTGAGGATTTTCAGAATTTGATCTGATTGGAATGCTCTCTCAAAAACACATGAATGCCTATCAGTCGTTTCTTTCTGTTGAGGATTCCTGCTTTCTAATGAAAACAAATGTTATCATTCGATACAATAAACTCTGCACTAGCAAACAAGCTAGCCGTTATCTTGTATGTATAACACTCCATATAAAAGAGACAAATTGGAAACAGTTCAACAAACATTTTTTTTTCAATAAGGCATTTGAATATTCATTTGAAACCAACCATAAATATAACGAATTAATGATGAGTTAGTTTTATATATTCTTGGTCATTGATTTGAAAATATTTAATGAATTGAGTTCAAATTTTTATGAATTAACAACTTTCCACGATTGTCGCATATTGCCAGGAAAACTCACCGAAACATTTTCTAATTGTGTCCGATTCCTGGTCATTTATAAGATTAAAATATCCAGTTTAATTCATCACCATGTCGATGATATCACTACCTCATTCGCTTTCCCAACCGATTTGTTCATTCTCATTTGTGCATTTTAAAGTGCATTGTTTGAAAATCATTCATTAGCCATTACAAAATAGACGAATAATGACGGTGATTGACGTTCTGTAATCAACATTAACTTGTTAGAAAGTAAATCATAAAAATGTCATGACGAACATCCATAATAATAATTTATTGTTATAGTTTGTTGTTAAGTTATTTGACAAGTGTGGGTAAATTTAATCGTGTGTGGTGAATTTGTTAATTATCTTTTTAGTGTAATTGTCCAATTAACGAAGTCCAATAACGACCAAATCACTAGAATAAATACAGACAAAGCCAAAATTGATACAGATGATATCGTCATTGAAAAATTCACATAAAATTATCTACAAAAAATATTTTTTCACTCTGATCGACTTTTCCACTGGGATCTATACTTTTGTGGTCGAGAAACAAATTGAAATAATCAAAATAGATATGTGTTCATCCCGTTTGTTGTTTTGTATACGTCAATCTGGAAAGTCATTTACATTACTCATTTAAAAACATAGAAACAATTTTCGGAATTAAAAAAATACCTCAACTTATCTAATCACCTTTTTAAAATTAGCTGAATAATAATGCATTCGGATATATATTGTTTAAACCGATATATTTGAAATGTATTCGAAAGAAATGTGTCGAGAAATTTGTTCAAATTAAAATTAAAACACAGGTTAGCCAAATCAAAACGAAACAAAACCGTTAACAGGAACTGCATCAAGTTATTTTGGAAAACTCACTGAAAAAGAACATTATTTTCCAACATTTTTTACTCTTTCACTTCCACCCCAAAACGACGATGACAATCAACCCAAAATTTCAAATTTGAAATTGTTAAAAGTCTACGTATTAACCATTCCAATAAATGTTCAAATTGATGGTCATTAGCCATCGTACAATAATATAAAAAAGTAATTCGACGACACTCGCTGAATTTTTAACATTCTGGTAATCCACACAAAACGAAATGTAGAGGGTTCAAATTTGGTGACAGTGAAGGCCATCCAATGAAGGTCTGTAGCGATAGTGGGGAGGGGGCATTGAGAATACTCCCTTCCAGTGAGGTATCCTCGTACCTAAACGATGAGTCATCCTGAGGTGTGTGTGTGTGTGTGTGTGTGTATAGGTGTATAACTCTGTGCGGTGCTCAGCCGTGGCAGACCTATTTTCTCCAGCTACTCGTAGAAATCTATGGAACATGAAGTAACCAAAGATTCTGACTCTGAGTCTACAGAGAATATCCAAACGATCCCACGAGTTCTTCCTGTAACATTGTATCAATACTAAGAGTTTCACCGTTCACCAATTCTCAATTCTGCTAGGAGGTTAGGTGATGCAGCCATAAAGCGACTTATCGCCTGATGAAGGGCAAGGCATCTTCCAATTTGCCTCGCACCAAATCCTTAAGCAGTAGAAGCAGAATCTGCATCAAGAAAGGAGGGTCGGCAAACATTTACTCTCTAACGATGGTTCACCCAAACCAGAGGCAAAAAAATCCTTCATAGCCGAATCCATTGTATCGTCATATGAAACTGACTTACAGATGTCGTTATTGGAGAAATTTGATGGTGACATTGAGGTGGGAATCTTTCATCTTCAACATACTACAACCTCGATATCGACCAATTATGTTGAATCACTTGCCATAATGACAAGAAATTTGTCCAGAGTTACGATTCTAGAGCTGCACATTGCGACCTGGATGCGTCTTCTAGCTGAAGAGTGCGTCTCCTGGCTAATGGGTGCAATTTAGCGTCTCTTCGAAATGCATCACAGAAGACCTACATCTCAAGCCAGACAATTGTGTTGTTTGCTCAACTGAATGTCGAAGAATGAACGCCGATCAGGTCCTCATTGGATTTAGGAAAATATATCATGGTCTGGTAGCAAAGCACATACTTTGTTCCGGCTACCAGTAATCGGCTTCGTTAAGATGCCGGATTAATTTGATCGAGGATAGCAGTTGAAGGTTGAATATATTCACACACTTTAGACCTACTCACCCAATGAAATAGCGTGACAAATGTTGATCCCATTCAATAGTGAGATGAAGGAAATATCATGTCCCTACAGGAAGTTGCTTCTGACTTGATCAGTAACAACATTTTCCACAGCATTAAAATGCAAGAACTGATATGGTTACTGTGAAGAAAATTTCAACTGCTTTTTAACGACGTTATAGGTACTTAACCCTCATGCCATTACAAAGTTAGAACCTGATTGTCACCCTCACTGGGCGTTGAAAGTGACGAAGTCACTTCAAACAAACATATATGAAGTCTTGCGTCTTGTTGTTTTGATGACGCAGATCCTGATAATTATCGGTTGTATTTCTTTTTCTTTGGCCTCCCTGTATATTTGTTTTGTATTATATTTGAGAACAGAATCAGACAACAAAATTAATATTTGAGAATACTAATCCTGACATAATGTAATGTTTACAAAATCATAACACGTGTTTCGCTATGAAATGTTATTTCAAACAGATATTAATATTTTTTTTGCTTTTTGAGCATGAGTGGAACAAAAATATTGTCGTTTATATTATTTTTATTTCAAATAAAGAACAATGTTCACTTTAAGTATATAGAATATAGAATATTCACCATTAATTCAAGTATTCAAACTCTTGCGAGTGATTTTAGATTTATTGTTTCATAAAACTATGAATTTGGGGGCAATGAAGCTCAAATGAAAAATAAGGTTAAAACGATTCATGTCACTTTCTTCGAATATCATAACATTGATAGACGTTCTCTTTCACTCCTATTTACTTTTGATTTCATACGATGAGTGAAGACGGTTGTTGGTAAGTGTATTTGCATGCACACTCCATTTTAATGCGGCTAGAGAATCTGGGCCAGGTGACCTACTTCTAACGAAGAAATTAAGTAACAAACAGCATGGTCACTCACACAAGTTAGTTTTTATAAAAGTGTTATTATAGAATACTATGACTTGACAAAATCGTGATATTTTTATAAAGGAATAGGATTTTCTGAATTTATTTGAAACTTCTAGGGGCAAAGATTTTGTTGGATACTTCATTGGAATGAAATATTTTGCATATTCAACGTAATTTGTGAAACAATTCGAAATTAATATTCTTGTTTCATTCCAGTTGAAATGGAATTGAAGAGTTCATGACTTATCGTAATTACAGTTTAACCAGTGTAAGTGGACATTGAAATATATCTATATTTATATCAATCAGCTCCGAATTTCTTATCATTGGAGGCAATCAATTGACCTTTTGAAGCCACGAATATTATGAAAAATATTTCAAGCGGAGAAAAATATAAATTTTTCTCTATAGTAATTCTAAATATTAAGACTGAGGATGGAATCAAAGTCTTTCGAAGATTTCTCTCATTTTCTTGAGAATCTTGGGAATCGTCATTCTTCAACTATTGAGGTATTTCTGATGTTATCGAACCGATACTCAATTTCCGAATGAATTTTTTTTTTGAAAAATGAATTTGAATGTAAGATGCGAAAGAATGGCCTGCAAGATCTCCTAATTTATTGCCATTAGAATATGAAGTTTGCGTCTCCCAAAATTATTCTCTTGATGGTTTGCGCAGAAGAATTGTAGTTGAATGTTCTTTAGTAATTTCACAAATATTGTGAACTTTCAATGTCACTTTTAACTCAACACTAAACAACACTGAATCAATGCAGTTGATTCCACTTCAAAATGATGTGAGTATAAAAAGTGTGGAAGAAAATTTGAACACATTTTGTTAAAAAAATATTATTTTTTTATATGAGTGAAGCGAAAAACTGAGTATGAACTAAGCTGATACTAAATATAAATTCACCTATCGGAATCTTAAGGCCATGGAGAAAGAGTGATGAGGAGGTTAGTTTATTTTATGAAAGCGCTTTTCCCCCACGGCTGGCGTCATAGTTGGAATATTCAATAGTCCTTTCTAATTTCCTAATTCATCATTTTAGCCTCCGAAAATATATCAGAACGGAGAAACAATCATGAAAACGTAATATTCATGTGTACACTCGCCCCTTTCATCTCCAGCGGAGGCGGCCTTTTTTATTGCCCATCTACAACATAAAGCGAACCTCCGAAAATATAGCGGTATGGAAAATCATTGATGTAAAGGTAATTTTCATATGTAAACTCGCCCCTTTCATACCCAAGGTGACGGCACAGTTGGAATATTCAAAAATCTTTTTTTGCACATCTACAACATAAAACGAACCTACATACAAAATTTCAGTTTCTGAAAATATAGCGGTACGGAGAAACAGTGATGAAAAAGTGATTTTTATATGTAAACGCTCCCCTTTCACCCCAGGGGAGGTGCCCAGTTTGAAATATTTGAAAATCCTCTCTTGATGCGCATCTAAGACCAAAGAAG
>WOGP01008957.1:0-10954 GCA_015342065.1 Leptinotarsa undecemlineata | reverse complement strand
TAAAACCCAACATTTGAAACATCAATTTGAATACTTTTCGAAGTGAATTTGAAAAACTCATGAATTAAACTCAACTTCATTTTGTTCAAACTTGCATTTGCTGTAATAACCCAAATTGAGGAACATTCCCTATTAAAGAGTTAATGTTGTTATATTTTTTGATTATGTTAAAGAAGTTTTTTCATATGGAACTAGTTAAACAAACTGAGTAAAAGAGAAATTTCAAGTCTTATATTTTGCATAGTCACTATACAATTTTGAGGAGATCTGTAATGAAATTTTGTAGAATTACATTTAAAAAGTTGCTAAGCTAAAAAACAATATCAAATTAGCAACTTGTCGTACTCTCATTGGCTAGTTATGACCTTGCGTAGATCCTTCAAAACAGTGCCGAAGAATGAATCGAACCATCTGGCCCTATCAGGTATTTCAAACGGGACCTGTGCGGAATGCCAGTCGACTTCCCAGAGTACTCAGTAGACTAGAAAAGTGACAAAAACACTTGTGGTGAAGTGATATCTGTGGAAAACTCAAAATAGTTATCCAGGAAGGAGACAAAAACTCTTTCACAGAGAAAAAATTAAGGAGTTTCCAACTGGAGACTGAAACTCATCAGTGAGGATGCTAGTAGCCTTAGAAGTTATTGATATATGCTCTCTGAGATTACTATGACTACAAGTAGATCTGATTCAGGATATGATCGAATAAGAAACGATAGAAAGAATATAGGACATCATTGAGATAGTGTGAAAACTTTAGAAAAAGACACATTGGACCGAGGTCGAGACCAAAGAACTCCAGTGTTCATACCAAAAGATGAAGACGAGATCCAAAAATAACCGTCAAAAGTTTCAGTAGAAAAAAACCTAGTTACTGACTGAATTTGTTTTGACGACTTTGATCTGCCCAAAAAGAGGACTGAAAATAAATCTGCTTTTCTGCAACGTGTTCATTAAAAAATAAAATATACGACCCAAGCATCCGTGTGCTTGGTGCTTTGTTCACGAGATGGAGTTGTTACTAGTTGACAAATATTTCTCTGAGAT
Source organism: Leptinotarsa undecemlineata (assembly GCA_015342065.1). NCBI lineage: Eukaryota > Metazoa > Arthropoda > Insecta > Coleoptera > Chrysomelidae > Leptinotarsa > Leptinotarsa undecemlineata. The sequence goes on along the minus strand of WOGP01008957.1, from coordinate 9,908 downwards.
GAATGTTTCATACATGCATTCGAGACACATTTGAAGTCATTCAAGTCCCTGGCGAATTGCTGAGTCGGATCTATTCTGCACTGAAGAGCGGTAATATCTCGAAACCGGTCTGTATAGGTGTTCTACTCGTGATACTCATGAACGTCAAGCGTTCGTGAGATTATCCTTTGGATACATTTCTGTCGAATATAATTCAATGGATTAGCCGATGAATTAGTTGTTTTCCACCACGTCAAATCCTACTGTGGGGAACGTTGGCAGAGGTGAACGTTTCAAAATTTTGATTTCAAAATATTTATTTTCTTAGATAGATACTTTATTTTTCGACATTGGAGTTTTATACAAAAGTACAAGACTAATCAGACTAGTCAAGATTTATTCTCTCCCAACAATGTCACATGAAAATGTGACTTTTTAATTTTTTTCAAATACAAATACCTAGTTATTGTTGATTACGAAATCTACTTACGAACACACTTCGGCAGTGGACCCGACCAATTACCGGTGAGCTCGCATTCAACTCCGGGGGGCCCCAACAACTTGTAGCCCCACGCACAGCTGAAGATCGATCTTCCTCCGTAGCTATTATTGTGCTCTTCTAGCTGTAAATGGGGTTCTTCTAGGCCTTCGGCGGAGTCCAGTGGAGGACATTTGACCAACTCGCATTTTGGGACGGGCGCAGACCATTTACCTTTGAACAGGAGTTTTCATTAAGGACTTACAAATGTGGTGAAATCTTGTTACGAAATTTCAACAAATTTATTCTTGGAGAAGGCTTTTAAATGGGTTAGTAATAGTGGAGTTGTTATAAATGTTCCTTTCTGATATTTTTAAATCAGTTCTGGCAGCTGCTGTCATCAGATGCAGATTTCTCCACATCAAAATTTGGATGTTAGGCAATTCCGAAAAAGCTGTAGGTCTCGTGACTTTTAATTTCAGTTGAAATACTTTCCATTCACTATTCTCTTCTCGAATCATTGACAAAAAATCTCTTATTTGTTTTTGTTCTCTTAACTTCATCTTACTCTATGAGGATTGTCTATTTCTCAGTCCAAGAGAAAATGAAAGTCCAAGATTTCAAATATGAAGTATAATAAGTAGAAAAACGACTCCATGGACAAAATAATAGAAAAACAACGTGTAAAATATTATATAAAAGGAAAATGTAAAATTCTATAAAAGCTAACGAAAATAGAACAAAGAAAACGCTGCCAATTTACCATGCTATTTACTATTAATTCAACCTGTTGAATAACTACAAACACACCACTTCGGTTTTACTTTTACTTTAGGGAGAGTCGTGTATAACTTTAAATTTGCTCCCTTTTTTTGTAATTGTAATATGAACTCTAGCTAACAACCCGCACTAGGAACCCCAACAATATGTAAATAGGAAGTGGAATCAGACAAAATAAATATGTGAACTCTCTCTCAATGTCAACTGGTTAGTAAGAAAACAAACACTTACATAACGCCTCTTTGGGTGTTTCATGGTCAACCATAGGTTCCGTTGACCCGGCGTGTCTTCAACACCAACACTTTAATTTCAAACTCCCCTGTACCCATCGGTTTATAATTTCACTATCGATTTTCCTTAAATTTCGCACCACACGCTTACAAACAAAATAACTCCCCTATTTAGGCCAACTTCTTCAGCCTCGAAATCTGAGGGATTAGACCCCTGATCTTGTCTCGACGAGATCCGGTGACTGACTTTCTGTGTCTCCCCGAAAAAATTTCCAAGCCCTCGCGTCAGCCATGCTAGCCACAAAAACCCCATCTCAGCGTTTTTTTAACCTTTCCAAACGAATGATTATCGGCAGGAACCAATATATTCATTTGTTTAGTCTAGCCCACCTTAAACATGATCACAACGACACTCGAAGGTCCGACAGTCATAAAGTAGTTGAAGAGCTTTTCAACTGGAACAATATCGATACCGAAGAACCGGGTGATCGACCTCGATCTTTATGAATGAAATGATATTTTACGTTAACCACCGCAATGGCAGTTATTACAGAGTAATTATTGAAAAAAATATAAATTTCTGTTGAACTTTCACATTACAATAATTTCTTTTGTACTGAAAGGGATATTGTTGAAAATTGTTTTTTTAATGCAGAATCTACAATTTTACTACAAACAAAACCTCAACGACGAGTTTAAAATTTTTATGCGCGCAGTGGGTAAAAATATGGAATATTTTCCAAAGCTCAATAACTACTGTGTGTGTTTAGTTTATGAATTTCAACAATGATAGTGATATTTTTATCATAATGGGGTGGTTTTTTGAGAAACAGAGAACTAATATGTAACATACAGGGTATTCCAACAGGGACTTCCGAACTTAGACAATTGATAACGGACATCTTGTTGAAGCTACATCTGTCAAATTGAGTCCACTGGTTTAGTAAGCGAACAATCAACACCCGTACGTCGACGAAACACAAGATTTGCCGAAAAACATCGCCGCTGTCTGTGAGAGTGTGCAGGAGAATCCAAGGCAGTCGATTTCGCAAAAACTAGGTCTTTCGCAGGCCATAACTTGGCAAGTTCTATTTCAGGACTTAAGCTTGCATCCGTACAGAATTCAACAGATCCAGGAACTGAAAGTAAACGACTATAGGCAACGACATGTGTTCACTGAATGGGCTCTGGAGCAGTTGGCAACTGACCCTAATTTTCATCGAAACATTATCTTTAGGGAGGAGGCCGCCAATTTTTGGGTGAATGGGTACGTGAACTAACAAAATTGTCGAATTTGAAACGATACCAATCCACATGAGATCTAAAAGCGTCTAATGCATCCAGAAAAAGTCACCGTTTGGTGTGGATTTTAGACTGGCGGCGACATTGGCCCATATTTCTTTGAGAACGACGTTGGCCAGGGCATCACTATCAACTGCGAGCACTATATAGATCGATGATTACCTTTTTTTTAACTGAATTGGATGATATGGACACCGACGATATATGGTTTCAACAGGACGGCGCATAGAGCGGTAAAAGCACCTAAAACGTGGCCAAAAATAAAATCTCACTTTGTTCAAATAATATGGATAGAAGAAAAAAAAGACAAATCAATAATGAAGATAAAACTTTTTTTTGTATTGAAAAAAGGTTGAAACATTATTACAAATAAATAAAACTGCAAAAAAATATGGATCTTATTAGCATAGTCAATAGATTTCACTTCAACATAAGTTTCAATGAATATTATTCCTGAGGAAGGCTGTCATCCAATTTAAGAAACTGATAAGTCTCAGCACTAAATGGTTGCTTTGGTTTGTTTTGTTTTCGCCTCATGCTACTAAGGTATGGATCTGAAGTAAGCAAAAGTTGATTAAGTATATCTTCGTTGCACTCTCTATTGGAACACTTTCTAGAAAAACTCTCTCTGTACTGTCGGAAGTATTCATTTCGAGCTTCCGCAGCTTCTTCCGATAATTGTCCAATCGGTAACAAAGCATGGGCTATAATGCTTGATGAGTGGACCAATATTTTGTGTACTGTAGGCGACAGGTTGTCAAGAGTATAAATGTATGTACATTTCTGCTGTACCCTTGACGAAGCTTGAAAATGTTTCCAGGTTTATTTCAAAGCCAGATGACAAAACTTCGAATATTGTTTTGAATCTTTTTATTAATCCTATTTCGATGCCCGTTATTGAAGCTACTTCTTCAGCGTTCTGGAAGAAGCTTCGTGAAGTGTTACCAATCATTAGTGTTGCCACACCCAACCTTAGGAATATCCACGAGTAATCCCATTTTGTCTTTAAAATCTTTTTTGAATCTGTTTCTTTGCATTTTTATCGGTTGGTTTACTATGTAGTAAAATCTCACCATAAAGCCATTCGTGGTCTTTTTCTAGGAAACGACTTTCTGTACTATTACAAGCTAGCTACTTACGTTTATATACTACTTTAAAAGTCTTAACGACTTTTTGAAGTTCATCACTTTTTTCCGGGGGGTACTTGGTTATTACAACCAATTTTTGTTTCAAATCTTGGAGCTTTCTGTCGAGTAGTCGCTGTGGACTTGCTCCAACAAGCTCGTATAGATTTTTCTTGTCGTAGATATAACAGAAGGTCCACAATATGTAACAATTGATAAAATATCGCTTGAAACAATAATTTTGCGTAAATTTCAACAGAAAAATTCTATGAAATGTGAATACTTGTGAATGATTTTGCTTCATAAACTTATTCTAGAAAGTTTGAAGTGTCATAAAACATAAGTATTAATTGGTTGCAATTAATTGCACATGTTCAAAATATCCACGATTGCTGAAGAATGACGAAAAATACTAGTTTTTTTATACAAATGACTTTACTATCTATATTCGAAAATAAAGCCTATTAAATAAAACGTATGTATCTTAAAATGAAGTACATACCTTGAGCAACAACATCTATAGCAATTTTTTTCACCAATATAACACAAATTATAAATAAGCAAACAAATGAGATGTAAGGGGTTATTCAAAACAAACACATGCTTAGTGAACAAACACTAGGTTTCAACTGCTCTCATGTCACAAATAATGGACATACACAGGTAACGATGGTTACAAAAGATGACCCATTTATCTACCTATTTCAATGTCCATTATTACCTGTGGCAATTGAAGTTGACATATTTCATTAATGGTTTTAAGTGATTTTACCGCTCTGCGCGGCGCTACGTGCCACACAATTCATGCCTCTTTGGATATTCTGCACGTGAAGGTGATGTGAACTGGTCACCGATATCATGCGATTTGACCCCGTTCAACTTTTTCTTGTGGGAGTTTCTTAAGTCGCAGGTGTATGCGCATAAACCACAAACCACAGTGTTCCTCAAAGCCAACATAACCCATTCCATGCCATCAATCAAACTCACCTTAATTTATGCGCCAGAGTCATGGAAAATTTGATATTTCGCATGCGCTGCACCCAGAGAAGCCGTGGCGGAAATTTGAACGATGTTATATTCCACACATAATGACATCAATATTTCTATTGGGAATATAAATAAAATTCAATTTAAGTTTCATAAACACTGTTACGCCACTGTGTAATTGTCTATGTCTGGTTGTTAAGGGAATACCTACCCTCGGAAACCAATAGCGTGGGTCCTGTTTTCTTTATCTCTCGCTGAAAGAGTACCTTCGTTCACACAGTACGTTTAGCATAACGTAAGAAAGGTCTAGTTAGTTTATTGTGGAGAATATCAAAGGTTCTCATTTGTATAAGCTTAGTGATAGTGTTTTTCACATCAAATGAAAATGATCAAACCAATTGTCGTATTCGACATTCTGTGAAATCTGTAAAATAGGTGTGACAGAATAAAGTGTGTTACTTAATTACCTACGTCGCATTATTTAATAGTATACTAGAAGGGGACCAGCAAGCCCAAAAACCAAAATTGGGACCCAACAACGTCTTTCAAACGAATAATAAAATTCGATGATATCTCACACTTTGTTTTATTTTAATTCAAAGATAGAAAGCGTTTAACGAAAGTTCACATATTTATAAAAATGTACTCACCAGACGCCTGGCAAGTCAGGGTAGGCTCGCCGGAAATTCTGAAGCCCACCGGACATTGAAATTTAGCCGTGTTTCCCAAACGAGTTCCACCAACGCTGACACTGATATGCATTCCAGAGACAGACACAGGCTCACAATGGATAGCTGTATAACCAAAAAATAATTTTTATATAAATGCAAAATGTTCCAAAAAATGAAAACAGAAAAATTGAACAAAAAAGTACAGGAGTGTTCGCGTGGGGCAATACTTCATTTTGATAAGTGGCCGTAGCAGGAATTTTTAAAACACCATAAGAAAATGTTGTCACGAAACTGAGTCTTTTGGTATGCTATATTTGTCAGCTATCAAATCTCGAGATTGTACTGAATCCTATGATGAATCATTATGTTAGAGAATGGAGGACAAATGGCACTAAAATCGATTGGGAATATGAAGAAAAGAAGGAGTAGAGAATTTTTTGGTAACTTTGCTCTGGTAATTTAAGAATTTGGCAACTTAAGTTAGGCTTAAGAGTGATTGATTACAGCCGTGTAATAGTCGGGTAATGTTATTGAGGTAATAATTACTAGTGTTTTTCAATAAGACGTTAATTCAATAGAGTTACATTTATTAAAGAGCCCACATGCATAATAATGGTTTAGGAGTCAGGTAATTAAATGTATAGATAAAGAATTCCCTCACTTATATTTTCCAAAAAACGTGAATCAGAAGAAAAGAAGAAAAAGCTATTCTTGGTTTTTGATATAACGTTTAATTTCAAACAATATTTATTTTCAATAAGTAACGGAATACCTGCAACATGGAGAGTGATGCTGTTGGTGATTCCTCTTGGCGTCGCACACGTGAATGTACCTGAATCCTGGGATTTGGCGTAATAAATTGACAGTCTGTATTTTGTATCTCGTTCTTCGGCAGCAATTGCCCATCCTAGAAATATAGAGGTTGAGTTAGGTGAAGAAAATGCATTGAAAATCTATTGACATTTACTGAGATACGTATGGTGAGCTGTACTTTGTAGTAAATTTATTGAATGAAAACAATTTAGGCCTTCTTACGAGATATCTTCACTGTAGCTGCGCATAAATTATAAGATGATAAAAGTGTACAACGCATATGTTGAAAGTAAATACCGTTCTCAAATTACGCCGCCGCAGCGCTCCGATCGGCGTTTAACGCTTGCGCTTACCTAAATCTCTGGGGTGGGGGAGTCACAAAACACCATTATGGAGTCAGTAGACTGTGTTTAGATTTGTTTGCGGATGTTTAAAATGTTACTTGTTTTTTGAGTGTTGTAATAAGCTTGAAACAACTGAAATGCATCACCAAATCAGTGATCTTTATGGTGGAAACATGATGAACAAAGTTAGCGCCTTCCGTCATTTGGATGGGAAAAATCGGACCATTCCGATTATCCATTCCCTATCTAGTACCGAGTGACTACCACTCGGAACTAGTACTTTAGGAGTACTTTTTTTGGAGTAAGTGTGTGGTACACCGCATCAGACACGTCCAATCCATTGTATAATAGGAAAACGAATTTAATAAAATTTTACTTGAAGACGAATCTGGCTGGGCAGCGCCGCAACGACGACCAAGTGAAACGACCGTGTTGTAGTGGTTGTCTAATCAGGCGACAACCTTTTTTATTGGTGGCATACAAATGCGCTGGTCCTACTATACAATAAGTGTCTCAATAATAATGGGCATTATATTTAGTACAGTGGCTTTCAAATGAAACCCTCGCGTTTTTTTGTGGCCTAACTACATATCACCTAATTAAAAAAATTAAAAACCAATTTATTTTGTTACGCTCTTTTCAGAGCTCGGATCTAACGAACGAACCGCCACTGAAACAGTGGGCCGAGGAACAACAAGCCAACATAATAAAGTGTTATATCAATTGTCAGTGTCTCCGAACTCTGTGGAAAAATCAAGAAAACTAGGAGAGGTCTCTCTTCGATGTACAAATATTATTTTTTCTGTTGCTACAATCTAGGTAGGAAAATACGTCCCTTCGAAATGAATAGAGAATGGGGAGCAGATGGGCGACACTAAAAAGTGATCATTTTTAAAAGATATTTCACACTTTTTTCTTCGCATATACATAGTGTTTGTCTTACCAGTGAGATATTGACCCAACGGAGACGTCCACGTCCAATCAGGAGAACCGATTCTTCTAGAGAATAAACATTCGAAATGAAGAGTTGTTCCTGGGTAAACCGCAAGTTCTCCTCCTGGTTCGACAGATGCTGAACCGGAGGGTATTTTGATGAGTATGGTTGGTGGCGAGTCCTCTGAAAAACAATAGTGTATATTCTGTAAAAATTATGTAATAGTAATATTTCAAAGAGTGACCAACTAACACAAACACTGCTTCCAGACTTTAGAAATGTTACTAGTAATTATTTATAGACTCCAATGATATGGGTATCGAATGAAGAGGTTTGCTGAAAAGAATTAAAAAAATGAAACGACGAGAATTTAAATCCAATATGGCTGGCCATCCAAGATGGCAGACTTGTTACTTTTGAGCACTTCCATGATAGGGGTATCAAATAAGAGCGTTTACCAAAAAGATAACGAAAAATGAAAAGACATTTCTTTGAATTCAATATGGCGAGATACTAAAGTGCTTAGAATTGATTTTCTGAATGTCGAAATCAATTTCACGTTTGTTGCGAATAGTCTTTTGGCAGAGGGGCATTATATAGTTCAATCACGACTATGACGTTTTATGTTTAGAAAAGAAAGGATAAGAATGCTTAGAAATCAATAGATGAGTGGGTAAATTCAGATAGTTTCATTATTTTCAAAGAAATAAGTTTGTTCCTAGAACGTAAAACTATTAGCCATTAAGTTGGTAGCAAAAGTCAAATAAAATTATCAATGAACAAGAATATAATAATCACCAAGTGGGTAGGATTTGGTTACTTAATATTGAACATGTCTGAAGAAGCTGTTGCGTATAGTGAAACGCGTATTGCGGTTTTGTGAACTGTTTAGTACAAATATAACAATGAAATTTCACCTACATACCATATATTTTCAGTTTTTTTTCTTTTACTGTATTCATTGTCGACAAAGTGTTTGAAATGTTCAGAAAGAAATAACGAGCTAAGAACTTTTTCGCTAAAACGGATCGTTAATGTTTCAGGATATAATTACAAACCTGAAATTTATTTTTCATTTCCCTTTCCCAGTAGTTTCGAAACTCCTGCAGTAACTGACTTTCCTTCATTAAAACGCAATCTTAGTTTAACGGAAGTTATTTAATTTTCCCAAAGTTGAAATTTATTTACAGTCCTTGCTTCCTTCTGTTAATAGTTTTATTTACGTGTTAATCGTATTGATGACCTTGTCTGATTATCGTTTTGAACGTTCGATAAGAAAACATATTTTGAATAGTATAATAATTTTCTAGAATTTGAAAAACCACGGAATATTCCAGTTGAGCTAATTTATTTGTTTATACCACAAAGACTGCGTTCCGTATAAAAAAAAACATTGTTGAGAAATCTAGTCCATGGTCTATCCAGTTGAACCACTATAATTTTGAACATATAACATAAGATTGTTATCATGGGTTAGGATATATGACAATTTTGGGCTGAGAGGAAAAATGGAACTTCTGGTGAAGAATACATCCAAAAGAAGCACTGCTTCTTAACACCACCACTATGATTTTGTACGTGTAACTTCTGAGATAAGATCGATATCATGGGTTAGTCAACGGAAATCAACAGGATCTATGGTGATTTTGGGTTGACAAGGAGAATGGAACTTCTGGTGAAGAATAAATCCAAAAGAAGCACTGCTTCTAAACACCACCACTATGATTTTGTACGTGTAACTTCTGAGATAAGATCGATATCATGGGTTAGTCAGCAGATATCAATAGGATCTATGGTAATTTTATATTGACAGGAAGAAGTGGGACCTTTGGTGAAGAATAAATCCAAAAGAAGCACTGCTTCTAAACACCATGACTATGATTTTGTACGTGTAACTTCTGAAATAAGATCTATATCATGGGTTAGTCAGCGGATATCAACAGGATCTATGGTGATTTTGGGTTGACAGGAAGAAGTGGAACCTCTGGTGAAGAATAAATCCGAAAGAAGCACTGCTTCCGAACACTACCACTCTGATTTTGTACGTGTAACTTCTGAGATAAGATCGATATCATGGGTTAGTCAGCGGATATCAACAAGATTTATGGTAATTTTGGGGTGACAGTGACAGTGAGGAGTTGACAGTGGTGAGGAATAAATCCAAAAGAAACACTGCTTCTAAACACCATCACTATAATTTTGCACGTGTAACTTCTGAGATAAGATCGATATCACGGGTTAGTCAGCGGATATCAACAGGATTTAT
>WOGP01008956.1:0-10954 GCA_015342065.1 Leptinotarsa undecemlineata | reverse complement strand
GCCTCTATCCATATACCACCTAAAGCAGAAATGAGATGGATGATATTTATAGTGAAACGCGGTAATTGACGGCGGACGGCGGCAGGACCGTATTTTAATAATTTAATAATAATTCTAATTGATATAATAATGAATGCAAATAGTAAAATGATATAAATTTGTGATTTATTTAATTTGCAAATTATTGGTGAGGCACTGCCTCATCTGCCTCATAGGAGAAGCCGCCACTGGCTGTAGGAAGTCTACTTTTTCAAATCTAAAGAAATGAACTTTAAATGTTCAACCCCGTCTTGGATATACCTACACAGTAGGTTAAATGGACTAACGCCTATCAGAAAACAACTACTCCCCTGGCTAATCCCACGAAGAGCGTTGGATTATATTCGACAGGTGTCAGTGCAGAAATCTTCACAGAAAATGTCCTGCATATGCAATTGGCAATACCACTGAAAGAGTCGACTTTCCATTTTGGAACGTGCACACTTGCAGACCGGAGTATCATTGATTTTAGGTCGATGGTGGCTACACATCTTGCAATGACGAGGGGCTAATGAGCCCGAAACCGGTCTGCAAGTGTGCCTGTTCTAAAATTGAAGGTCCACTCTTTCAGTTGTATTGCCAATTGCATATTCAGGAAATTTTCTGTGAGGATTCCTGCAATGACGATATAATCCAACGCCGTTCGTGGTATTAGCCAGTGGAGTAGTTGTTGTCTGATGGGCGTCAGTCCATTCAACCTACTGTGTAGGTATGTCTGATCCGGGCTTGAATATTTAAAGTTCATTTCTTTAGATTTGTTTACCGTCTGTCTTTAAGCATAGTCCACTGACTAATAAAAAAATTTACTTTTTCAGTTTTGTTGTTTATGTTTCTTCTCTTCGTTTATTTTTTCATACGTTATTTTCAAAAGCATCAGAATCTCATCTATCAGAATAGTTTAGAATAATTCCATTCATTTCAATGAACTTTGAAACCGATTGCTTATATTGCTTAATATAGAAGAACGATGCATATATTTTAAAAAACAGATTATCCAAGACACTATCGTCACAGATTTCGCATAATAATTTTCAAAATTTACGGCTTCTTTGAATTTTCGAACAAAATATTTTCCATAATAATAAAGCTTTTGGGATCGTATGCTAAAATTGTAAGACCCATCGCCTTGCTTAGGAAGGAACAATAAACAGATAAACAATTGCAAAGTAGTAAAAGAAATATTAATTTCGAATCGAGTTGAAATTTCCATATCTTTTTCTTCTATTTAGGAATCAGAGGATCGACAGCCGAGGTACCAGAAGAATTGAAAACCAAGAATTTCGACAAAAATGTTTCATCGAAGACTGTAGTCGAAGGTTTATCCTACGGTCAAGCAGCTGGTCTGAAGGATGACTTGGATGTGGACGATGACGTAGGAGAGAAGAAGAGGATGGCTTTCTTGGATTTGATGATCGAAGCTTCGCAAAACGGAGTAGTCATCAATGACGAAGAGATCAAGGAGCAAGTAGATACCATTATGTTCGAAGGACACGATACGACAGCAGCCGGCAGTAGCTTCTTCCTCTCCATGATGGGTGAGTGCATTGTATTATTTCTATACAAATGACACTTTTGAAGATTCACTATTACTTTCGGACAGATTCATTTCTGTCTTATACTAGCTTTCTCTTGTTAGACACAAATCATTTTTAGCAATTTCAACACTACACAACGAGTGATAGGTTAGGATTGGTCCAAAGTGAGTGGGATTGTTGGAATCTCTACCTCAACCAGCAAGTGTTGTGGCTCACACCTATTCATACTCGACCAAATAAACTCAGCTTCTTAACGAAGCCGATTAGTTTGTTTGGTGAGTGGTCTTTCAGGTCAGATGGTAAGTTTGGCCAAATGGTACGGAAGAGCCGTACTCTTACCATCTGGCCAATCAGGCTGGAGACCTGATTCGGTCTCCAGCGGGTCAAGCACAAGGTATATGTTCTGTTGTTTCATTTTTAATTAGGTAGTCGGATAGTCAAGGTGCAAGATTACCACCTTATTGGATCAGGAGTTGGAGGGTGGAGAGGCTCTCGCTCCTGATCAAATTCACAGGAAGGTCAGTTGGAATCGTGAGCTCGACATCCATCTCCTCTGTAGAAACACTCCTGATCTGAATTCACACGGAGGACAGTTGGAGTCATAAGTTCGACATCCATCTCCTCTGTAGACTTAGCGCCAGAAATAATTTTTAAGTCCACTCTGTCCATGAAAGTCCCACGAGTAGCTAGGGAAAGAGGATGAATCAGAACAGAGCCCCGCACTACCATGAAAAGGCGATGCTACAAGAGGGCGCCCGGTATATCGAAGATTCCGTAGAGACAACAAGTGAAATACTATAATAAATTATTCCTTTTTTTCAGGTGTTCACCAAGATATCCAAGATAAAGTTGTACAGGAGATTGACGAAATCTTTGGTGACTCAGATAGACCTGCTACATTCGCAGATACTTTGGAAATGAAATACTTGGAGAGGTGCTTAATGGAAACGCTTCGCATGTATCCACCAGTGCCAATTATTGCTAGGCAGCTTCGGCAAGATGTTAAATTAGGTAAGTTTTGATGATAAGTGGAAATCCCATTAGTATTTGAACGAAATATTTTTCCGTTTCAGCGTCCGGAGATTACACGCTTCCAGCTGGAGCAACAATTGTTATTGGTACCTTCAAGATACACCGCCAAGAGGACGTTTACCCCAATCCTGATAAATTCGATCCCGACAACTTTTTACCGGAACGTAGTGCCAACAGACATTACTATTCCTTCATTCCGTTCTCAGCTGGTCCAAGAAGTTGTGTGGGTGAGTAGAATGAATCCTTGAGAAATTTCCATTTAGAATGTAATTATTTGATGAATGAATTTGTTGTGAACAATTCAATAGTTTTGTACGAAAATATATCCATATTTGGTTTCACACTTCCGAAGCTGATGTTCTGAAGGTTAGGCATCATAATCCCATTACCAGCAGTTCTGACTAGAACCCAAACGATAGTCAGCATTATTTCCAATGTTCCTAGCCAAGGAAAAGCATATTTGCTCCCTTCTTCGGTATAATAGCTAAATCTCATTACTTCAGCTTTTTTCTCGGTCTTGCAGCCACAGTGAAATTATTTCAGAGAATTTTTGAAAGTAAAAATCAGTTTAGACTGACCCTTTAGTCTGGTGAGATGATAAGTTATAGAATCTTGCGACGCGAGTACCTCTTTTGATGTATTCCTAAACATACATGTCTGTGGCATTGATTGAGGTTTGAGGTGTGCCTTGGAATGTTCATTAAAATTGTCTTTGTGTTTTTGACAATACATCGCTCTAAATGGAATCAAGCAGGCTTAGTCAGTCAAACGCTTTATGTGAATGTATCCATAGAAGGGTGGCTATTTTTGAAATCTTCTCCATTATCATCAGAAGGTTATATTTCAGTCTTCAATCAAGATTATTGAATTTACTACTTTCAGGGTTTACTTAGGGCCATAGCTCTATAATGTGAGTAGAGGATATAATTTGAGTTTTATGAGGCATTATAAATAGCTAACTACTTGATAACTTGGGTCAAGTCACATCTCCTTCAATTTATTTAAATTTCTGCGCTCAATTTCTGAACTATTGTTAACTGAATGATAATAACAAAATGCCTTTTTAATTTGGGCTATCTTTCACAAGTAATTTCTATTTTGAAATATTCCAGCTTTCAGTGATAGAAAAAGTATAGTATTCAACTTGGAAATACTTATCATTATTCAATTTAATAGTCCACTCACTTGATTCTCACGAGTAAGGGCCACTTTTCTCGTTCGTTGAATAATATACAACTATCTTGACAGATTTCACGTTGCTAACAGCTGAAAAAATCGATAAGTGTATTTATCTTGATCAAGATACTAATGATGGTAACCGGAGAAATTGACGAAATTAAAAATCTTGACTAATATACCTTGATTACGATTTTTTTACTGATTTTTTTTTTCATTTTTAGGACGTAAATATGCCATGTTGAAACTCAAAATCCTTCTCTCTACGATTTTGAGAAACTACCGCATTTATTCCACTGTTGAAGAAAAGGACTTCCAACTGCAGGGTGATATTATTTTGAAGAGGGCTGATGGATTCAGAATCAAACTGGAACCAAGGAAGAGGGTGTTAAAAGTTTAAGAAGTTTATTGACAACTGAAAAAGTAGAAAGTAGTGTTCGTTTAAAATGTAATTATTTATGATATTTGTTTTTGGTTTTATAATATATCTGTATTTTAACCCATCATTGATTGCAATAATGAATATGATTCATTACTAGATGTTGTTTTATTCATGATTTTACTCGTAAAAGAATACTTCACAATTGGTTTCTCACAAAATTGCAAGCAGTATGTATGTTTGAAAAACAAACAAAATAATGACCTAAAAGACAAATTATATCACTCAAGGTACCAGAGGTGATTTCAGAGGTTTCGCCCTAGGAACTATGTTGTTTTTGTCATATCTCAATATTGGGTAGAATTCGTACATGAGAAAGGGAATGTTGAAGAAAAGTAAAACTTTTGATAACGTTTTTTAAGGACAAAACACAAGCACTACAGAAAAATTCTTAAGGCGCTCCCAGAGCGGTGCCTGTGCGAAAGTAGCGATTCACATTGGATTTGAATCGCTGGAGATTAAATCTATTTGGGAAAACGTTCTCAGGAGGTTTATTCCACATGAACAGATGAAATACTTCTTTAACAGTAAAGTTCGAGGTGTACTCAGTGGAACCTCAAAACGATGAGCAGCCATAGTCCGTCTCGTATTTCTGATATATATCGCTGTTGGTGGAAGTAAATGTGCCAAGTAACTCCATACATGAAAACAATACTCCAAAGAAGGTATGATCTGAGTTTTCTAATTTATCAAAAGATGCTGAGGTGTGTACAGTTTTCTAGTTCAGAATTGTGTTGCAAGCTTTTGAGAAGCAGCCTTTGCAATTCCAACGACATAGATAGATAGCTAGATAGAATTACAGGAAATGTTAAAGAAAATATACTAAAAAAAATAACATTCAATTCATTTAAATTGATATATTACATATTAAATTGGCAAATTACAAATGATATTAATAATATAAATGAAATAATATAATTAGATTCAATTGACATATGAATTAGCCTTCACAAGGTTGACATAAAACAAATGAAAGTTATATAATAAAACTATAAATGAAAGGTTCTATGTAAGATACAGTTCTTGATAGAGTTCAAAGAGTTTCCATTAATGTCACATATGTTACATAGTAAATTAAAATTATAACACATCAAATTTACTGGTGCTTTGAGATTCACATTTGTTCTACGACTCTGACAATGAAATGTTTTCTCGTATCTTGAGATGAGGCGTGGTATATAAAAATTTATTTTTTGTAGGAGCGGAGTACAGGAGACGCTATTATTCATTAAATTATATAGAAATGTGGCCGTAATAAGAAATCTACGTGTATTCAGTGATATAATATTGAATTGGTTCATAAGGATGGAATAGGCAATTCCCCTTTGGGGATAAATACCTGTAATGCGAAAAGACAAGAATTTCAAGAACTTTCTTTGGACAGCTTCAATTGGACAGCCCCATATTCTAGTTTGGACCTCACATAAGCATAGAATAGCGTGATTATCACCTTAGTATATATAAATTCTCTGGTTTTCCTCATTATGAACCCCAACCTTCGACTAGCGGACGTAACAGCTTGGTCTATATGTGAAACAAAAGTGAATTTCTGATCAAAATTAATGCCAAGGTCTTTAATTTCATTAAATCGACTTATGGTATTGTTATCAACTTTGTAATTGAATTGTATTAGACTTTCTTTTCTGGAAAAAGACAATTCATGACGTTTAGCAATGTTAAGATTCAAACGATTATTTGAACACCAATCATACATATATCAGATCTACCTAATTCTTACTGTAGGTCTAAGAAGACTCCATAATTTTTTATCGCCTTAAATATTTCAAGGTCATCAGCGTAGAGCAGTTTTGAATTGTCTATTATTTTAGTTAAATCATTATTGAAAATCAAGAACAAAGTGGTCCTGAATTCGAGCCTTGGGGCACTCCGGTACGGGGAGTATATAAATCATAGTATATTTTGCTGAAAAATCAAATTCTGAGAAACGCTTGAGAAGAATGAAGAAATCTATTTGATTAAAAGCTTTTTGTATGTCTGTATAAATGACGTCAACCTGCAGTTTCATATCCAAGGCTTCAGAGACACATTGTGAAAGACATGCAAGATTGGTTATGCACGACTTGTTTTCTACAAACCCATGCTGATCATCTGATATAATATTTCGTATTGGATTGTAAATATTAGAGTATAATATTATTTCAAATAATTTGGAAAAATTGCTCAGTATTGAAATGGCTCTATAGTTGTTTATTGATGTATTATCACCCTTTTCAAAAATTGGGCTTACTCCAGCTTTTTTCTAAAAGTCAGGGAACTCACAAGTTTTCAAACGCAGATTATATATATGAAGTAGGGGACTCAGTAAAGAGTAAATACAATCTTCAACTACGAAACTTGGTATTTGATCAGGACCGACAATTAGTTTACTTTTTAAGACATATTGGTGACCATTTTAACCCTCAACAAACCTATCGAAGCAGAAAACGGAATTGTCTGACCTGACATCATTATATTCGGTTCGGAGACATTTATCTCCTTGGAAAAAACCGATGCCTGAGTTTTTGTGGCATTGTATTGAACCTGATTTACTTTCACCCCAATTTGTAATCACTTCTGCTGCCGGTGAAGATAATCCTCCGTAGCCGATGTCCTGGAATCCAAATGGAATGACGAGACCAGTGTGCTACCGTCAGAAAAGCAATATATTGGATTCTTGGTTTTTTTCCATTATGTCGTTTATATACAATAAACAAAGGGTTGGAGACAATATGGATTCATGGAGAACACCAGCGTTGATGCTGAAAGTATTCGAGAGATATTCTCGATGTCCACTTGCAGGGAACATTCTTTCAGGAAGATGAAGGCCATACACAAAAATGATCCAACAAATCATATCATCGAAGTTTGGCCAGCACACCATCATGCCACAGAGAGTCAAAAGCCTTAGAAATATCAAGCGCAGCAGATCTTGATTATCCTTGTTTCTCGATTGCGTTATTTCAAATACGAGTGACATACGATAGAAGGTTTTCGGAAGCCATATTGATGATCGCTCAAGATTTTGAAGCCTTTCAAATATTTGAGGATATGGTCGTTATGACAGACAGTGAGTAACTTTATTTTTTTATTGATTCCTGTGTATTTCGTTTCAATTCCGTAATGATTTTATGTATTGAGACATTCCATTTGCACATACAATAGTAGGTTATAGGCGATTCTAGGCCTCCCCCCACCACTATGACGTATTAATTGCTTTTTTTTGTGTTTGGTAAAATCAAGGCAGTGTGACCATGAAGTGTCTGGTGCATGGACTATTCAGATTTTTTTATGTGAGATTTCGTGTGTGTATGACATAATGACGTAATTACATTCAGTTGGGGTGTGTTGCCATTGAACGGTTGTTGCTGTGACGTCACACCATGCACATCATGCGTCACAGGTCCATGCACCAGACACTTCATGGTCACACTGCCTTGATTTTACCAAACACCAAAAAAAACAATTAATACGCCATAGTGGTGGGGGGAGGCTATAATCTCCTACTTACAATTGAAGAAGTGATACAACTTCATCTCCTTGCCACCCTATGGTGAGTCAATTTCGTTTCTCTAGTGATATTTTTATTCCATTTCGTGATGTGAGAGTCATTTCAGGTACTAGTTCCAACTGAAATGTAGGTCCTGGAGGTAAAAGACGAAAATTCCTTATGAGTTTAGAAATCGTACTCTTCATTTCGATCATCGAAAATTTTCTTCCTGGAATGACAAAACTCAAGTGAATAATGAAATATCTTTTTTAATAATCGTTTGTTTCAAAAGTTTTTTCAGTTTTGAATTCAAATTGATCCAAAACGCTGCCCAAAGAGCCCGAAAAATTGGCAATGTAACTGTTAATGAACGCTCTGTTCGACGATGGTTTGAGAAATTTCGTTCCAGAGATTTTAGCCTTGGAAATAAGCCCCGAAGTAGTCGACCACAACTAGGATTTGGTGACCGAGGTGGAGACTGACCCATGTGGTGTTGGATAGTTCAAAATAAATTGGGAAGGTGAAAAAGCTCGAAAAGTAGATGACCCTCGACTTTAATGATCGAAAGAAACTGTCATGTTCGAGGTCTGTTCTATTTTCTTTTTGAGCAACCAAACAATTATTTTTTGGATAGGATTTTCACGTGTGATGAAAAGTAAACTATAACTTTCTACAACCGGGCCAAACCATCACTGCAAAGTTCTATTTTGGGGAAATCGACTACGCCCGTCCGCACATTTCAAAATCAGGCACGTCATAAAATTAAACAAATACCGGTTTGACAGGTTCTGATTGGCTGAGGTTCTACCTATGAAAGAGTTATCGAAGTGCTTGAGAAGATGGTGTTCGATTGGCGAGATGTCTGGTCAGTATGGTGGTTGAGGCCCAACTTTGAAGCTCAATTCATTTGATTTTCGAATGGTGATTTGTGAAACGTGTGGATGGGCGTTGTTGTGGAGCAGCATCGGCCTTTTTGTTGATCATTTCTGGTTGTTGCTTATGCAATTTTTGGTACATTTTGTCGATATCTTCACACATTGCGGAAACTTAGAGTGAATCAGACCAGTCGCTGACTAGCATCCAGTAACCGTGGTCTCTTTTTGGTCGGTTTTCTCCTTTAGGAAGTGACTGGGTGGCTCATGGGTTGTAGAGGATCCACGTTTCATCACACGTAATGATCTGGTCATAAAAGGTCATACAACTCGACAGAGTTTTATGACTTTTCCAATACGTTTTGAACTCTTAAAAACCGCATGGGAGCTGATGGCCACTTTTTCCACCTTCCCACGCCCTCACATACTCTACCAAGGTCCACGTGTACTGTAACTCGACCACTTTCGGGTTCATCTTTGAAGCTGAAGTATTCAAAACTAAATTCCGCAAACGAACGTTGAACAGTACGTTCATTGCATGGTTAAATTTTGGGCGATGGATGAAACCTTAGCTAAAGAGGACGAACAAATTAGTTGAGTAAACAGAAACGAGTCTCTTCTTAATTGTTAGTCGGAAATTTCGTTTGATATTGGTTTGTGGTAGGTTTACTGGATTTTATTTATTTATTCATTTACTTATTTATTTGTTCATTCATTTTTTATTCATTTATTCATTCATTCAACGGCAAAAACATATTCAACAAAGTGTGGGGAACTACAAACTATTTTTGAATGGTCAGGTCTGATGTTTACATTACAATTTACAATTTTACAAAACATTTTACGAAGTGTGAAATACAAAATATTAATTTCACTAAATAATACTAATTTCACTACTAATTTATTAATAATAATGAATAAATAAGCAATAATAATACATTACTAAAAGATGAAACAATTCTGGTACTTACAAGAAATGAGATGTAACAAATCTGGTACTTACAAAGAAAATGATAAGGTAGAGAAAAGCTTCGAAAACGCTATAATATTCTCAATTGATTTTTGAAGACCTGAAGTGATTTTTTATATCTTTCTTGATAATTTTTATTTTTTTTCG
Source organism: Leptinotarsa undecemlineata (assembly GCA_015342065.1). Lineage (NCBI taxonomy): Eukaryota > Metazoa > Arthropoda > Insecta > Coleoptera > Chrysomelidae > Leptinotarsa > Leptinotarsa undecemlineata. The sequence goes on along the minus strand of WOGP01008956.1, from coordinate 1,257 downwards.
GAAAATGATGATCGAAGCTCATCTAGATATGTAAAATATACTATAATTTTTTACTCTTCAAATCCAAAAACTATTTGGTTCAAGAAGTTACAAACTTATCATCTACCACTACCACCACAACAAATTTTTACGTTTGGTTCATCCGTTTTCAGAAACAGCAAACCACATTTCTAGTTACTTTTGGAACATATCTCAAGCAGTAGTATTGAAACATATTGTTGAGTTCAGCTTGATATTATATATTGTGATTCACAAACTATATCAGTTAGTTTCGATATAGATGTTCATTAAATATGGACCGGTTCCATACATATTTCAGGTTTCAACCATATCAAACTATTCTATTTCAGTATATCACTGTATACTTTATATTTCAGGTGATGAGTGGATAAAATTCTTACCCAAACAAGTTCTTGGTCCAGCGGCAAACGGTAGAAAAGTAAAAGGAACTATATGGCCCTCAAACCTTTCTGGAATAAATTTTTTCGGTTCTGGAAAGTACTTCGGATTGTGATGTAAGCCGTAAACGAAAATTCCCACACTCAAGTTCTTTGGTAACACGATTCCTCCCTCTGTAATAGAACAAAGTCTTTCATATAAGTGATTTTTTTGTTAAGTAAACAGTGAATTTTCGTTTTACAGAAGAAAATGTTAAATTATATGGAATCAACAAGGTCTTATTTAAATGCAATGAAAATCGAAAAAAACTGATTTTTAACAATGTGCTTTTTTTCTGAACTTTGTGTATAATTTGTTAGCATTAGTTCAAGAACAGTGAAAAGTTAATAATAATAATAATAATTTTTTATTATTTCTCTGTTAAAATGTATATCGTCACACGTACAGTGACAAGGAAAACGTCTGCGAGTAGGACACGTTACATAGTATAATGTTTGTATACATAGAATCATTTGTTTGGCTGAGATTATGTAGAAGTTAATTTTATCACATAGTTGTGATATTTTGTCATTAAAATATAAAGAAACAGTTTGAAATTCGTCAAGTGTTCAGCAATTTTTTTCAATAAATGCCTTTTTCAGTCTTGATTTAAACATGTTAAGATTTGGTGATATTTTAATTGATTCTTCTAATTTATTAAACATTTTAGATCCAAGATAAAAAAAAACTATTTTGATAGTGTTGTTCTATGACTATTGGGCATTAGTTTGTCTCTAGAACGAGTTGGATAATTATGTTGCTGGGAAGGTGTATTATGCTTGTTTCTATAAACGTATATACATAATTCACAAATATAGA
>WOGP01008955.1:0-10955 GCA_015342065.1 Leptinotarsa undecemlineata | reverse complement strand
CATCAATTTGAATACTATTCAAAGTGAATTTGAAAAACTTATGAATTAAACTCAACTTTATTTTGTTCAAACTTGCATTTGTTGTAATAACCCAAATTGAGGAACATTCCCCAATTTCAACATTAGTTAAACACTGTTTTTCAAATAAAACTACTTTTGGAATGATGAGTAACTTTATTTCATTTCATAAATATGTAAATAGTAAGTACATCAGAAAAGTTTATATATAATTCAGTCAGTATAGATAGTCTAGATCTAGAAGAACTACTGAACATTTCTTACTGATATGAAACATGATTACATTTGTAATACAGAGTGTTTAGTAAATCGGTTCAAATAAATGTGCAACATATTTGAAGCACAAAAATAAAGTAGCCTCGCTTTGTATAAAACATCTGAATATTTGCAATATAAATAATTGTTCTCTGTATTAGTTTGTGAACGTATTCAATACTAAACACTCAGTATATTATTAACTGCACAACCAACTAGTATTTTCTTATAATTGTGCATAATTACCTCAATAGGTTAACTAGTATATAATTACTAGCTCAAGCTACATAGTAGAACTACTTTTATTTCAGATCCTGAAAGATAACTATTGATTTGAAATTATTAATCACAGCACCTTTTGTCGTATAAAAAATACTTTACATATACCTCCTGCCCCACACAAGACTTGATAGAGAAGTTACAATAAAGAGTAATTGTAGACTTTCAAAAATCCAAATTATAACTGTAATTATGAACACAAAATATTCTTTTAACATCCAAACCAACCAAGGCTATTGGGGTTTACTTACTGAGATTCAAAAAGAAGGAGATTGACAATTTGAGTCGGTCCATAAATTCATTATAAAACAATTTGTTATTTCTCAAATTTTGGAAGCTTTGTTCTATAATACGAAATTTACAGCAGCAGTTTCCCTCACTTCAAAATACTATTTTGTTTATTTTTGTTTGAGAAAATGAGAACATTTCTCAGTGGAATAATTTTTATGGCAATGACAAATCCGTAGACAATTTCCATTCCAAAGTAGGTGTTTTTGCTCCCATGTGATGTCTTCAATTCAATTTTCAAATGTGAGAGTCAGAATTACCATTCTTAGTTCTCTGTTGATCATCAATTTTCATTGCCAAAGAAATTGGGTTAATGGATAATATTCCAAATTTTCTTAAATTGTATGAAGTATTTGAAAAAATGTAGTGATAGAAAATTTGTTTTGTGAATTCCAATCATTACTGTAGCTATTGAAATGTATATGCTTACTTCATTAAGAACCTTTACAATTTTCAGGAAGTCATGTGAGTTTCACCAAATTCTTATACAAATTTTATAAATTTAGTTACTAATTTTGAATGGAATCTTTCCTAACAAAACGCCATACAAAAAATTGAGAGAGAAAAATAAAAAAAGTTAAGAGACCTCTGTATGCAAAGATATAATACAATAATTCATCCCAAAAGTGCAAATTGAAACCTTAGCTTCAAATACTTAATAGCTTAATAAGAAATACTGAATGAAATAGTTGGATGTAATAAAAACTAATTTCTGAAAATTTCTACAGCTTTTCATTTACATGTACAAGTTTTCAGAAAATTAACAGGCGTGAATTTAAACTGGCACATTCATTATCATAATGTATGTTGTATTTCCAGCTAGTATCAACAAGGACAAAATATTTTTCTATAAGTATGACCTTTGCATATAAAGGTCACTTTTCCAAAACTATTTTTCTTCCTGTCCCATTTTTTTGGTACAGTGTTTGGTTCAGTACAGTTCAGCCTGCAGTCTATTTTATTTTGTGTATCTGTTAGAGCTACATTCAGGTTGTTCCTAATTTTTCAGTTTTCCAAAGCTCTCCTAAGCCATTTAAAAGTACGAAAATAATGACTGCTTTTGTCTAGCAGACATTACGAGTATATCTATGACATCTATGACGGTTAGTTTCAATGTTGAGCTATCATATTTTCAAAGATTTTTGCCATTTGCTTCAAGGATCATTCCATTATATTCTAGTTCATTCTGGCATATCTCAATGTTGTCTACCATCAGCAGCAACTTGAAAGTTGTATCTGATGATTCCCCCATTTATTTTTCATACATTTGGTCTTTCGATTTTTCTTCTATTGCTATATTTTCTAACGTTCCTCAGAACTTTCAAGATTTAGTATTCATAGTATTTATTTATGCTAGTTCTTTCAAAAACTACACCTCACGATTTGAGGTGTAGTTTTTGAGTATGGATCTTCATCAAGTAACGACCGAATCAATCAGAAAAATAAGCTAGTTCTGCTTCCTCAAGCTAATGTTCTATAAATGTGGATTATTCTCATTATAATAGAATACGCTATAAGTTTACTGATATCCATTTTCATAAAGTTGATGGACACTGACTTATTACCAACATATTATCACTGTTTTTTTTTACCCAAAAGTTAGTTCGTTTAGAGATTGAATAGGGGAGATAACTCATGTGCCCAACACAATAAAAAAATACTTGCAACTCTGAAAATGCCCATGGTAAAGCAGTATTTCAAGGATCAAATTAAATAGGAATGTCGTAATAGTATGTGACTTTTCATACTAAAGAACTTTTTTGAAAGTTTCTTCGTTTGCTTGACCGAACTGGTGATGATCAGAGTCAAAGATTGTGAGACAAGACACTTTATCTTTCAGAATACCAAAATCTAAATACACTTGTATATATTTCTAATTATTGCATGAAAGCTAACAACTTTTTGCGTTAAAGCATTTTTTCTCTATTTTAAATCACATTACTTGATAAGCATTATGTGGTATATGTATTCGGAGGAAACTATTTTCAAATTACTACAAAAAGATAGTCAGAAAATACAATATTCTCTCAATCTGAAAATAACAAACAACATATTCAGTATTTCACAAGTACCTGATGATAATCTGACAGTGATGTGTCAAAATACAAAATAGAAACTCTTCAACAATTTTTAGCAACATGTGCGGTGGAACATGTGCATTCAACAACTAGGATCTTTCATAACAACTTCTATACAGCTTCAGGGATTACACAAATCTGCCTCAGGGTGCTAGTACAGAAAAAACATTCTAATAAGGTCTAAAATATTTGAATACTTTCTTCACAATTAAAGCATTAGAACACTACTTAAAAGTCATTCATTGTGGAAAATAGTATATTTTTTATGGCCGGCTTTTCAGGTAAGGGCAGAGCAGAATCCTGAGTCTACCCTGATATGTTACTGGCATTAACAAATTAAACACAATATAATTGTTAATAAGTTTTCAGTTTGATACAGTAATGTCCCTTTCAACACTTGGTTGAAACAAACATTTTGGAATATAACGTCCGCAGTCATGATTAAAGAGAACTTAATCTGGGCCGAGAGTGTTTCAGGTTCCATTCAACAACGGACTACAGCCCAGATTTTGTTCTCATTTCAGAATCTCTAACTTGATTTTTTCGTATTGAAAAGATTACTAGATGATTCCTCAACTACCTACACTTATGTTCTGTTAAATTCTGGTAATTCAATATCCAGCGCTGTATTATCCAGGGGAAAAGTTGTTTTCCGGCAGGCATTCACTAGAACCTAGTGTGTGGGTAGCTGGAAGAGATGACTTTTTTTATTTTGAAATATTTATTTTTCTCTATACAGTCTTCAGACACGATTTGATCTCTGCTTGAGAAGATTAATTTATAATGAAAATCACAAAAAATATCTGAAATCGCATTGGGAAAGAGACAATCTGGTTCATTTTTACTACTGAGAGTATTTGATGAAAAACTGGATCGTAATAAAGTTTCTTGATTGGAACATTCTCAAAAGTGTAATATACATTCATTGGATAACAGATAACCGAAGTAGTACTATAGATATATAAAAATCTGTTTGGCAGCTGATCAATATCACAAGGTATGATTCAAATGTATCACTTTTACTTGGTTCACAATCATATCATTATGAAAATCATAGAATTGTTGTAAATCATGCCCTAAAGAAAATAACGCCGGCCGCTACTGGTAGCCATAAACCAATCGTGAAGTAGCTGAGAGCGCGCGAATGTACGATGTTCGCTGCCGCTCTAGATGCAGCCAGAATAATGCTACCGATTTCGAAGGAATTCCGGCGAAATTTTCTAGCGCATTCGATTACGATATTATAAACGCTAGCCACGAGCATATCAAGACAGTCAAGTGGAAGTTACAGTGCGGCACGCGAAGCGGTCTAGTAAGGCGATAGACATTGGAATAATAGTTGAAGTTTTAGTTGAAGTGTTAGAGCGGCGCTGGAATGATTATGTGGTTCTTGATGGAGATTTTGTTGATGAATAAAGTCAATTTTGTTTCCTTTCGTTTTCTTTCTTAGGTCCGGGACTTTTCAGCCAAGGTGTTATTATGCTTGTAAGTTTATGATTTTTGAATAAAAATTGTCAAGAGTCAAAAACGTCATCAAAACTTTCTGTAAAAATGAAACTTGAATAATTGAATTTCATCAAATAATGACTATAGCAGTACAACCTGATATCTCTCACTACCGTTATAAATGTCCCAACAAACTTTCTTTTTTTTTCTATTCCAAATTATTTTCTCTAGAGGAAGCTTCAGACGATTATTTTTCCCATCTCTCTTCCTTTCAATTGGCGTATAACTTAGAAACCACGAAGAATATTTTGGTTCCATTCAATGTATTTACAATGAAAGTTACTTAAAAGACGACAGCCTACTATTTTCCATAATGTTTGAACTTTAGCAATACCAGTTGAGTGCATATACATTCCAATCATACGGTAGACATATATTTGTAAATATATTATATGAAGTATCCCATATATAATTTTCATAAAAATATTCGTCACGAAAAATTTGTTCCAGTCTGCTTTATGGTCCATATCAATAAAATATTTAAACGTATTGAACCGTTATTTTTAAATTAATAATCGCAAGATTTAAAATAAAATCCGTTTATAAGAAAAACATCCTAAGCGGTATAGAAAAATAAGTCTTTACAATGTCTTGATATTATGGCGCGAGTTGAAATGTACGTGTATATAATTCATGTACAAATCAACTTTTTAAAACTCTATATAGGTAGCTAGTTATGTTAATGGAGTCAGAATGTGATAAAATTGAATATTGAGGCAAGCGAAATGAAGTTCAACATAAGAATAAGATCAACTGCATTTTCCAAGGACGAGTACAGTCATTTTCTAGTTTTGCTTGATGTTCGGAAAGGTATCCATTTCCAAAGAATTTAAACTTTCGCGGCCGCAAATAACTTCGTGAAAGCTATTTTCCGAGAGAGGTAGCCAGATTTTATCAATGTTTATTGCCTCTTGTTTTCTATATTTTTATTGCCTCTATATACTTTTGGATAATGTGAGTGTTTTCTTTGAGAGCATGTTTGACTACAGCTGATTTGCATAAAAACCTGCAGATCACTACCAAAAAACCCGGAAAAAAGCTGTGACACGGTATCTATTTTGACAATACTACTTATTCCTTGAAACAACTGTTTTCCATTTTTGTTGATCTTATAGTTTGATTTTTTGATGATCTTATCAGAATTCTACTCCATTACCGTTGTTCTATTCAATAAAAGTACCAAAAGAAGAGTGATCAAGAGTTTTGATGTACAGAGATTTTTGATGAAAGAAAAAATTATATTTTCTGAAAACCTCTTATACTTAGAGTTACTGAGTTGTCACTAAATACTATAAAACTATCTTCACTAATTAAAATCTAATATTTGAACAATACTTATAAGAAACCCTCATTTTTCCATTTCAAATCTATACTAAACTCTATAGATTTGGCCGTTTTGGTAATGCAGTGCAAGAGAGATAGAAATTTACCAACCTGATTCCTAATCTAAACATTTTATCAGTTTTTGGATATCAAATGTGTCGATTAACTTGATAGAGGTACATTTTGGTGACAACTTTCATTGGAATACATATAAATATATTGCTTTTGTACTGGTTCGATTTGTATAAAAAATAAATTCTTTAGAAAAAGCTCTATTCGAATGAATCAGTCAGTCAAGAATAAACAAAAACAGGAAATAGCCTGAGGGGAAAAGAGGGGAAAATTATCAAGGAAATGGAAACCTCAAATATAATTAATCTATAGAATGAGGTGCAGTATTATGTTTTTCAACACAAAATGAAACTAACTTTTCAATTTTATATAAATATTTGGGATGTGTGGAAGTATAGATATTAGAAATTCAATTATTAAAAAAAAAGAAAGAAAAACTTTCCAGACTGATAGTTTTTTCATAGAGAATGTTTTGCCATTGGATTATACATAGAAAATACAGATAAACCCTTGCCGACCATCAACTGAAACGGTTCTATAAATGATATGCATATAAATAAACTAGCAAAATATTAAACAAAAAAAATCACCGTGTTTTCAAAAACATGATTTTTTGAACTAATGATACAATAAATTGTTGTAACAAGCATACCTTTTTATTCAAAATAAAAAACACAAAGTATAAACGTCAGAAGTTCCTTGTAATTAATTTCCCTAAACACACACCCTAGTCAAGCTATTTGTAGATGTCAACGAGATAACCAAAAAATTCATTATCTGAAACGACCTTCCCAATTTATTTTGGTTAGTTGGGGTTTTACTATACAGTGTTTCTCAATTTCGTTTAATGTACTCACTTTTGTATACATTTTTTATTTTACCAGTTCGATATCTATGAGAGAACAAATAAAATTAGAATGAACAGCCAAAATATCAATTATATCAAGCACTAAAACATCAAATGAAAATACATTAAAACGAATAAAATAATCGAGATAAAAGATGAGAAAGACCACGGAATAAAAAGAAATAAAAAAAATAAAAACAAAAAAGAAGCAAAAAATAAGAAATTGAAAATATAATTTCAAATCGGAAATAGCAGAGCATGTTTGGACTCATCAACATAACATCAAGTGTCCCCAAGCTGAAATCATCCACAGGGAGGAATACTGGCTTAAGAGCATGTTCAAAGAAGTTGTATATATGTTGTCCAACGATACATTCTGCCAAGCTAGCGTAGATTTACGCAACATATGAAAACCTGTGGAAAAACGGTCAACTCCTGCTAAACCGGTGAATCGGACAGAAAGAAGAGGGGATAGGTGAAAGCATTCGTATGACCTATAGTCATCTCTCGTAGGAATAGTCCAGCAATCACCCGAAAACGATTGTGGATACTAACAATTACTTTTTATTGCTTAATATATTTGATATTTAAGCTATTCATTGTAATTTTATTTGTTCTTTCATAGATTTCGAATCATATTAAACAAGTATTCACATCCAAACATTTTTTTTATTCTCAAGAACATTTTGAAGCCAAAAAATTATGTTGAGAGCCATAATATGAATAAGAATTCAATTCTAAGTATTGGAACGAAACCAAAAGCTAACAAATGAATACTTGAATGATCTATAATTTTTACCAGCATTGGAAGAGGGATTTATTTTGATCTTAGACACTTTTTTAATGAAGGATTGGAATAAGACCACCACAAACTGAAATCTGCATAATTGAGTAGGAGTCTCATTCAACAATATTTTCGATACTTTCCATACGGTCTCTTTCAACAAACTCCCTGATACTCTTTTGGTACTTGAACACTACTCTACCAATTACAACAACATTAAATCTACAACAAGTAAGGACCTGCTTTAGCATTGTAATGCGCGCCCTTATCGTGGCACACTATATGCACCAGTTTCAAATTTTGCAAAGAAAACAGATCATTATAAATACTTTTAACATCAATGCACGCATCTCTTTTGATATTTTCCTCGTCATCTATACACTCACTAACCTTACCGATCCCAGAAGGATTCTGAGTAAGACAAAGAGCCTCAGAAATAGCTGGTATGATTGCTCTCGACCTCTCCTTGTTGTGATCGAGATTCCAAGTCTGAAAGATGATGCGTGCCTCCCTGCTGAGGTATGGATTGATACTATGAGTCGGATTGTATAGACATCGCTCCTTATTCCACCTACGAAAGAATCCAAAAACATACCAGTGTCAGGGAGAAATAAAATTTGTAGAATATTTTTTAATAGTCCTAATCTTGATAAAAATGATTGAAAATCTAAAAATAATGAATAAACAAACAAAACAAAGTTTTCATTGAATATTACTGAAAATTAATTACCCTTGATAAAGTGAGGTAAAAGTTATCTGTTACTCAAGTCACCCAATCTCAGAAAATGTTATCTGTTCCTTAAGTCACCCAATCTCAGTTAATGTCATATGTTACTCAAGTCACCCAATCTCAGTAAATGTCATATGTTACTTAAGTCATCCTATCTCAGTAAATGTTATCTGTTCCTTAAGTCACCCAATCTCAGAAAATGTCATATGTTACTCAAGTCACCCAATCTCAGAAAATGTCATGTTACTTGAATCACCCAATCTTAGTAAATGTCATATGTTACTCAAGTCACCCAATCTCAGTAAATATCATCTGTTACTTAAGTCATCATATCTCAGTAAATATATGTTCCTTAAGTCACCCAATCTCAAGTAATTTCATATGTTACTCAAGTCACCCAATCTCAGTAAATGTCATCTGTTACTTAAGTCATCCTATCTTAGTGAATGTTATATGTTCTTTAAAGTCACCCAATCTCAGTTAATGTCATCTGTTACTTAAGTCATCCTATCTCAGTAAATGTTATCTGTTACTTAAATAACCTAATCTCAGTAAATCTCATATGTTACTCAAGTCACCTAATCTCAGTAAATGCCATCTGTTACTTAAGTCATCCTATTTCAGTAAATGTTATATGTTACTTAAGTCACCCAATCTTAGTAAAAGTCATCTGTTACTTAAATTACCCAAGCTCAGTAAATGTCATCTGTTACTTAAGTCACCGAATCTCAGTAAATGTCATGTGTTACTCAAGCCACCCAATCCCATCATATGTAAATAAGGATGTCCAGAGTCAAGCTTTTCCAAATCAAACATTGATGGGAAATATAAAAATAACTGGTTAAGAACCAGATTTAAAAAAATTAATCAATATAAAACGTAAGGTCAGGAATCTATTTTGGAGTATTATAGGTTTACTCACTGATTACTGTATCTGAAGGATTCTCTATTCGGCTTTATAACATAGATCGTAGGCAATATAACAAAATCAGAATAAAGTACTTTTCTTCAAAACAGTACTATTTCGTCTGAAGTTACCTATTATTAAAAACTATTGAAGAAACTAGATCAGAATTAATTTTTAAAAACTTCAGATGAGGTTCTACTCAACTCTTTATAACCTGTTGGAGATTTCAAGGCCAAAGCTCTATTTAGTGTGAAGAATCAACCCTGTACAACTCGCTAACTTGAATGTTTATGTCACTTGTAAGTTCAGATGCTTTGTGAAAAAACTTGCTTCCAGTACAGGTTTCTCCTACATTCAATATCAACTCTACAGCAAATCAATTGTTAACCTTCCTCTCTGTTGGGCAATGTAGGCCAGCTTTACTGGAGTCTAACAATTGTTTGGCAATATACATCGGTGTGCTTGGGAATGGACCAATTATGGTAGATTTTACCAGAAGTCTGGAACTCTTCTTGCAGTCTAGGTGTTAAGTGTTTGGCAAAGCTTGAAGTAATACCATCAGTCCTAATCTGATAAAATCGCTTTTAATGATATCTCTTACAAGAAGTCATCAGCAACTTCATTACCTTCCAGGGCAATATGGCCAGGAATCCAGATAGAGGTTACTAGGCAGGTTGACATCCCTGTTCTAGATATGAGAACCAGAAGGTGTTTTTGATGCATCTGTAAATCTCTTACAAGAAGTAAGCAGCTTTATTACTTTCTAGGCCAGAATAGATAGGAATCCAGATAGAGGTCTCTAGGCAGGTTGACATCCCTATTCTGGGCATGGGACTCAGGTTGTTCCTGATCCAACCGTGAACCAACGGCTATCTGCTTTCAATACCTCCTCCTCTTACGTGATCCATTATCCCTGCTAGAGATAAGGACTGTATAAGACTGACTGTAGTTGATAGAGGCATTGAGTCGGACATCATTTCCAGAATGACTGAACCTCTGGTTTAGCTTGATATGCAACTAGCTGCTGTAATTATAGTTTAGTTTCTCAACACAGAGCAACTGTTCTGACTTGTATTTTGGAACAAGGAAAAGTAGTAGGTATTTCTAATTGATGGATTACAAAAATAAGCAGCAGATTTTGCAGCTCTAACAGTTACATTGCTCATTTGATTTCCGTTATTGATATTGAATGTATTTCAAAGAATTTATAAATACTAACTTGATTTTCACATAACAATTTATAAATGTATTCCAAGTTGACTAACTCTATCAATGAAAGCGCAAAAGCCTTCACAGAAAGCTGCTATCTACAAATTAGAAAAAAAAAACACAAAACAATGGTCCCTGACACCATTATGTTTTCGACCTACCTGCCTTGGCATTGGAATGTACCGCTGCTGTCACATATGCTTCTCATGTCTTCGTTTCCTGCGTTCGCCCTGTCGAAATAACATCCGTGATATTTATTTAGTTTCAACTTAGCGTCCAATTCAATGAATAATTCGCGAAACTCATTCTGAGGTATCTCTTTATTTCTCAGCTCGTCTCTGGTTTTGTAGAAATATGTTCTGATACGGTCCTGAGCTCTCCGGAACATATATTCCTCTTTTGTTTTGGAATTGGTGTTTAGGCCTGTATCATGCAAATCAAGTTTCTTGTTAACTTTTTGATTGGTTTACTTGAAGCGACATATTTTGCAAAAGCAGAGAGGTGAAAGCTGAATAGGCTAGTATAAAGAATAACTACGGGATTGGAACCTTTGGTGTGAAAGCTGAATAACTTCTTTGATCAATTACCCAAACACCAAACTAATATTTTTGCACTTGACGCGCGTTTCGCCAACAAAGTTAGCATCCTCAGGAGAAGAA
>WOGP01008954.1:0-10955 GCA_015342065.1 Leptinotarsa undecemlineata | reverse complement strand
TTTATATGAAAGTAGCTGTTTCAGGAGGACTTTCTTTCAGTTTGTGTCTGAAAGTTACTTCTTTGCATGATCTACACATCCATGTATAGAGTTACTTATTTTCAAATTGATTACTTCCTTCCTTTCTTTGGAAGATTCCCTTATCCTTTTTTTGTATCAAGATGGAGTAGTAGAAAGCCAAAAACTTTCTTTCCCAAAAACTAATATTTTGTTATTCGATACTATTGAATATTGACTTCTTGTTACAATAGTGCATAATTTTGAGAAATTTTCGGTATTAACCGTCGTATACAGGATATTATTTGTTTATCTTTCTAGCATTTTTTTCATAGTGCCTACTCCAAAAATGGTTGAAAAAATATAACTTCAAATCTACATGTATTTTAATTGCTGAACAGCTTAACATTTTTTGATATATTCAAAAATAAGGGTACTTTTCTTTCATTTAAAAATCAAATGTTTGAAAGCTCCTCGTGTGCTTTTTTGGATCTGGCTCTCCTGGACTCTTCCATTGCGACGATTGGACTTTGTTTTCGATGTCATAACCATATACCCATGATTCGTCACCAGTTATGACCATTTTAGGCAAATCCGGATCGCTTGTGACGTCATTCAACAATTTTTGACGTTTTTTTTATCAAAATTTCCCAATTTTGGAACGAACTTTGGTGCCACACGCCCAAAATTTACCAAAAAAGTGCATGATATGCCAACATCCTCAGCAACTTCTCTGATAGTGATTTGACAATTCTCCATAATAATTTTCCCAACTTTCCCAATTTTCCTCAACATTTCCATTTGTAAAGAAATGAACTTTAAACGTTCAAGCTAGTCTCAGAGAAAAAACTACTTCCCTGGCTAATTCCCCGGATTTGACACACTTAGAGCTGAAACTAATGGCAAAAGAACTAGCAATTCCATTGACATACATAATACCTAAACTGGTCATTCAGTAGTGGAATATGTCCAGCTCCATTCAAGTATGCTGTTATTTCACCAATATTTAAGTCTGGAAATAAACTCAAAGTGGATAACTATCGCCCAATATCAGTAATTACAAACTTTGCGAAAATATTCGAAACCATCTTGAAATCACGCATTGAAAAATACCTAACAAAATATAAAATTTTATCAAACAATCAATTCGAATTTCAAAACGGAAAATCAACTGAAGATGCACTAACACTTCTTACTAACAAAATCAGTAACTATATAGACGAAAAATCACCATCGCTATGTATATTTGTAGACTCGAAGAAAGCATTTGATACAGTTAGCCATGATCAACTTCTAGAGGTACTTGAGAGTATTGGATTCAGAGAAACATCCCACCAACTCCTCTATAGTTATCTCCATGAAAGGAATCAATGTGTGAAAATCAAAGACACTCTCAGTGAATCTCGAATAGTACAATATGGTGTACCCCAAGGGACAGTACTGTGTCCAATTCTCTTCAATATCTACCTGAACGATCTTTTTATACTAGATATGGAAGGGGATATAATAAGCTTCGCAGATGATACAGTAGTCATTTACAAATTGGAAACGTGGAGCTGTCTGCAAGAAAAAGTTGAAAAAAATATAGAAAATAATATAGCAATTTTGGGCAATGTCCTGGATGTTTTAAACTGTTCGTTGTCTCATGATGCATCTGAATTCAATCATAAACGATCTTATTCAGCCAATAATAGTTTGATGCCTTTTTTTGAAAGACAAAACACAATCATCATAAGAAAATCCTTGAATCCTTAAATCAAGAAGAGGTAAAGGTTAACTCAAATGGAACACTTTCATCACAATGGCGAACATTCGATGTTTAGAAATGAGGAACTTGCTTTCATCTGCACAAATCTGGATATCATTACAAGGAATACTCGATTCATTCATAGAATTCCGACTTGATATCAGGAATGTGTTGAATCTACAGATGATATCGTAATTTTATGAAAGAATTGATTGTTTTATCTCATATGATTATCCAGATTGGCGCTGAAGAGGCAGTGAGCCAAAATAATCAGGCATATATGTATAGACTAGAATGCGGCTCTTCAACAGCGTATATAGGACAGACAGGTAAAAATTTCAACATGAGATACCGTGAGAATATATTATCATATAATAAATCAGCTATATATGGACATCTTCAAGAAACAGTCTACGAGTGTGCAATAAAAGAAGGAAGATAGTATCGGTACTTCAAGACCTTATTTATATAATTCCTTGATTGACGACTTGTTTATTTTGTGGAAATTCATGATCATTGGGGTACCTTATATCAGAATTTCTACCAGTTTGACCTGTATACAGTGCGGTCCATATGTGTGGAATAAATTCATTTTTAACGTAATTATGTACTATGTGAAAAAACCTGAAATAGGTCGATTGTTATTCATAAATTGACAATTTACAGTATGAAATATTATAACTCTTCAGCAGCCCTTCTGAATTATAAGCACCTCCTCGAAAATTTTAAATAGCAAAGGGGGTCGTGTGGCACCTGTTGAGAAGGGATTTCAGTCCTCTGTTCAGCAATATGAAGTTTTTTGAGTTTGGTGTATTCATAACTGAGAAAATTGATTTTTACAATTAAATTAAATGTTCAAAATGACCATCACTTTTCACTTGTTGACAATAACCCGATCTTTTAAACAGACCATCCCTGTAACACGCTCTTTACTAACCTTGAATCCTGGAAAATATCTTTGAAGACACAAACAAAAGACATAGATGGATTGGAAGACGTGGAACGATCAAATGGTCGGCTAGATCCCCCTATTTGACTCCTCTAGATTTCTTCTTATGGAGTTATTTAAAGTCTGAAGTATTTTTCAATAGACCAAACAATATTGCTGATTCAAAAGTTAGGATAACGGGAGAACTCAACAAAATTAACCCCGAGGTCATACAAAATGTTGTGCGAGAATTCCAAAATCTCCCCGGTTATTGTCAAGAAGTTAATGGTGGTACTTTTGATCATTTAATTCAATTGTAAAGTACATTGAAAAATACGTTCTAAATATTATGTGGCATTATTATCTTCATTCTACGTAAAGTTTTGTGAGACATTATCAAAATTTTACATCCTAAAATTCAATTTTCTCAGTTATGATTGCACCAAACTCAAAACACTTTTTATTGCTGAACAGAGGACTAAAATCTCTTTCCAACAAGGTACCGCAAGAACCCTTTGCTATTTGAAAGTTTCGAGGGGGTGCTTATAATTCAGAAGGGGTGCTGCTCTTCCCTTTGTCTAATTTATGTTCGGCACTAAATAATATGTTTCCTAAATTTCCCATGGATGTGTAGGATGTTCGTAAATTGAATTTTGAAAGATAATTTTTAATATTCTCGGAGATTTTACTGACAGAATTGATACTAACATATTTGTCTTCTGATCTTGTGAAAATTTATTATAGTTCTTCCATTACCAATTTTTCATGATATTTCATTAAAATGTTGTTAACTAGAGTATGAGGTATTTTGTTATTATGATTGCGATATCACTTCGGAGGTTTTTATTTGAAAGGGGTATTGTTAAAGCCCTATATGTATCGGAAAGCCTCCCAAAATATTCCTGAAGATGAAAGAATAAAGTTTCGAAACGTCGACAATTTAGAAATTGGTTTTATTCAACATTTTGATCGAATTACCGCCAACTTGACAATCAAAATAGACAATATAGGTACCAAATTATTCATGACATGTAGGTATAAATTACTCAGATTTGAATGTATTCTAGTTAGTTTTGAAAATAGTATAATGATAGAAAATAGTCAGCAAATATGAAACTATCTTGGAAAATAGACAAAAGTGTATTTTTATAGTGTATTTATAGTGTATTTTTATAGTGTATCCTCTGTGTCATTATTATTATAATCACAGTTTCTTTGTTCGAATGGATTCGAAAGCAATAACTTATCAACTATTCAATGACGGAATGCCACCACATTTTCATCTTTTTTTCCGCTTCGGCGCTGTGAATGTTTTCAAAGCCAGAACACCAGCGGACTACCCGCAACAAACCGAAAAGAAAAAAAGAAAACTTGACACTCTTTTGCACCGAAAATAATTGGCGGCCATAAATTTGGAGAGTATGTCGCCGCGCTTCGAATACAATACCGAATTTGAATCAGTAAAAATAAAAGAGGAGCTGTTACAAGCGCCAACTTGATCTGTTTTTATCAGTAGAACAGAAGGTCTCTGAAAAGAACAAGTCGACGATACGAAATTCTGAAAATAACAGTCTGAATTCCCCGAACGAGGATCTCCTACAAGTCGACTACATTGTACAGGTTATCCTCTCTGGCAACCATGGCGACGTGAAGCTGTCTGTCTCTTTTTGATGGGGTGTAAACTGAGTCACAAAATTTAGAGGAGTTCGCAAAATTAGGCGACTCTGCTGACAAAAATATCTGTTATATTCTGTTTTACCTTCAACCAACTGTAATCAACCTAGAAAAAACCCTCGAAAGTGGAAAAGTGTGCGTAGTGAGGATTAACTCCTAGCAAAGGGATAACTTCTTTCAATTCGATAAAATCATGAAGAAAGTGAAGGCTTGGCTACCAAAACACAGTTTTACAGCGATAAAACGCTTTTACGCAATTGCAATATAATTGACAGTCGTGAAATTGACATCTATCTGTAATTATCTGTCATTTGAAACTATCCACACAATAGACGCCAGGAAGTTGTTCTTGATGGAGTACATTCCACGCCTTTGAATTTAAAATCAGACGTTCCACAGGGATCAATTCTTGGCCTTCTCCTATTTACGATATACACTAGTCAATTAGTGAAATGCTTTCAGTATTGCAGTGTACATCTTTATGCCGATAACACCCAAATCTTTCACACACAAAGTAAATGACGCTAACAGTCTTGATCTCGACACATTTTCATCACTTGCTGAAAATATGTGCTCAATGAATAATACATCTAAGTCGAAATTACTTGTATTTGGTCCAAAAAATCACAGAGATATGATAAAACAACAACTCAGTATTAGTATAGGTTCTAATGTATTCGAAGCAAAAAATCCTGGGGTGACTATAGACAGTGATCTCCGATTTGATTCCCATGTCTATAAACTAATCCAGAAAGTTTACCTCTCACTGAAGATGATTTACGGAAATCGAAAATTCCTCCCTAAAAACACAAAAATTACTCTATGTGACAGTCTCGTTCTTTCATCTTTGAACTGTGCAGATGCACTCTATGGACCAAGCCTCACAATTAGGAACAAGAAAAGACTCCAAAAGATTTAAAACTTCTGTCTTCGCCTTATTCATGGGGTACATAGAAGGAACAGAATGTCATCAAAGCTATCAGAAACTTGTTTGCTCAATTTGGATAACCGATCATTGGATTATCTGCAATAAAATTCCGATCTATCGGAATAAAATTACTTTTCGGACTGACAAACACAACTTGAATGTAAGGCATAAAGGGTTATTAACTCCTCTGATACATACTTCTGGAGGTTTTAGTTTCCCTCACCCTACTTATGTCTGCCACTGACCAGAAGTCCGGCGGTCCCGTCCGTAAGACCACATTGGCTACTCGGACAGGGCATCCAGTCCCCTATCCGCCACCTGGGGATGCGTCCGATAAGTAGCCCAACCCACGGGAATCCATCGATACAAGCCGAATCGATAGATAGGTGGAATATGCTCCCAGGAATGAGATAGGCGAAAGAGTTCATGAAGAAACCATCGCCCAGATTCACTGAAGACCTGTTAAACCACAAGCAATCCATATACAGGTATTGTCAAGAAGAGGAAGAAACCGCACTGCATGTGCTCTGTAAATGAGAAGCGATAGCAAGGCTGTGACACGCAAGTTGCGGGGAAGAGAAACTAGAGGCTGCCAGCTACATGAAGGGGTAAGTGTCAAGGCTATGGAGTCTCATCAAAGAGATCAAGCTAGACAATGAGTTATAACAAGCAAGGAGCATCACAGCAGATCTGAAAAGGTCGATGTAGATCAGGCCATGGGCTGACTCCCCGACAATCTTATCTAACTATTGAAGTTTTGTATTTCGCACATACAATACCTTCTTCAGGTTTGTCTTTACTAACAACTACATATTCAATGCTTCATATATTTTGAAATGTAAAGTACCCGATAATTGAGTGCCTGAGTTTTACCTGAGTGTTAAAAAGTAAAAAGATGCATAGTGAAATAAAAATAAATATCAATTATAATTACTTCTTAAAAAAAATTGTTGAAAGTAGTTAAAATAGGATTCAAATGTTGAAAGTAAGTTCACAAAAAATCAGGTGCAATGAAAATGAATCTAACCTACACTTATCAATGAAGAAGTTCACATAACTCAACAGTTCGTAACTCTTTATAGAACTGTACCTCAAGAGCTCCGACAGACATATACTTTACATCTTTGGTTTTATATACTTCATAAAACTGAGTTCCACTATCTAATATATTCTTTTCTCTTTCATGACCCCAAAGAGAGAGGTGTTGACCTCGGTGGAGTGCACTTCCCAAATAAGCAGTGCTTTCTACCATCGAACTGTCCACTATTTGACCTATTCCAGAATTATGCCTTTCTAGAAGTGCTAATAGTATTCCCATAGCACACGTTAGCCCACCTTCACCTATGTCAGCTAGTAGATTAACACTAACATAAAGATATTTGGGAAGACGTGTAATGCAGAAGAAGAAAGTATTGTATTCATTAATTTTGCTAACGTTATAGTAGATAGTTGTCAATGAAGATGAAAGTACAAATAAACGGTATCATCTTCGGCGATAAGACCGATACCTAGATGAATGGATACGTGAAACGATCCCAATCCACATGAGATCCAAGGACATTCAGTGTTATCCGAAAAGTCACTGTATGGTGTGGATTTTGGGCTGGCGACGTCATCAATCAGTCGATAATTTTTGAAGAAAGACGTTAGCTTGGCCATCATTGTCAATGGCGAGTACAATACGTTACCAACTTCTTTTTGCCTGCATTAGATAATCTGGAAACCAACGACATGTGGTTTCAACAGGACGGCGCCACATGCCACACCGCTCGTGCCACATTGAAAATTCTGCACGAGTAATTTGAGGGCATGGTCAATTTACGTGGAGGTGTTGAGAACTGGCCACCGAGATCGTGCGATTTGACCCCGTTAGACTTTTCCTTCTGAAGTTTTCTTGAGTCGCAAATGAGCCACAAACCATAGCCATCTTCAAAGCCAACATAACCCATGTCATCCATTAAATTCAGCCTGATTAATGCAATAGAGTCATGGAAAATTGGACGATTAGATACGCTTCAGCCAGAGAAACCGTGGTGGATTAAAAATAGGAAGAGCTTAATGGAAGAAGCTATACCTAGACTCAGTTGGGAGAGAAAGGTTCACAAAGTTTTGCTTCAGCATCCTTATACAAACCATGTGGAAAAATATGGAATACAGGAAGGAAGCAAGCAATCAAGTTCAAAATGAATCATTCACAAAAATGTTAATTAAGATCGTGCATGGAAACCATTCTCAGATACAACCTTGGAAAAAAACCCTCTCAAAAATTATATCCTTAGAAAAAGTAGGGACTTTCGAAACTACAACCATTCATTGAATTGAATTTTGAGATATTATATCAGGAGTAATGGTTGATTTGGAACTGTCGCGACAAAAAAGAATTCAAGTAGTCTGGCAAACCAAAGTTACAGGCGTGATGAAAGAATAGTGAATCACTTTGAAGTTAGAGGCAGCAATTTTGTTATATATTGTCTGCAGGTAGACAGGAAATTAACTATTTCAATATCGAAATTGACAGTTATGACAGTTATGAGCATACTTTTGAATTGACATCGATCATACTGAATGATCTGAAACTATTGGCAATTTCGAAGTCGTTTCTTCAGTTTGTATATCTGGTGAAATCACACAAATCCACGGTGCCTTTTAATACTGTTTTCTGGAGGAATTTGGTTCGCCAATCATTTTATATAGTTTTGGAATGAAGAAAACTGTTCAACTCATCTTTATAAGTGACAAAATCACAATATATCTAACTTTTTTCGACGAGTGAATCGAGGAACACGCCGACAACAGAGAAGCAAGAAGCGGGATCTAATCGTATATTTTTCTGTAACATTGCTGGCGAGACTGTCGATTATCCGGGACCACTGTACGTGACTGAAATGACTGAAAAGCTGAGGCTCTTGGTTTGCGATAACATTATTCATCGAAACCGAGTTTCATACACTGTTTCATAATAAAAGTGTATTTGATGCGATTATTATCGCAGATATTTTTTCATTCGGTAGGTCTTTCGATATTTTGAACAATTGATGAAGTGTTGGAGTTGAATTGCCTGGGGAACGGAAGGGAGCTTAGGCTGAGTTATAGGGATTTTTTGGTAGGGAAGTGGTTCCTATTGGATTCGTAGTTTCTGTAAATGGTCATTAAACACAATTATTCGAAGTTTTATTACATAAAAAAAAGTTGGAAATTGTCTAATTTAGAGTTCTCAGTTTGAATAAAGTATGTGAAACCAAACTTCGATCCACTGGTTTAGTATTTTGTTGTTTACTTCAAATAAACTATCATCTCTGCGGTACTCTAAAAATACTTGTGAAATGTCACTTTTTCTATTCTTTCTTGTAATATTCTGATTATTATTGGGTTTATACTGTAGTTTTTTGTTATCAAGATTGAGTGAAAATGAGTGCATGTTGGGCTCAGAAACAGACCAGATTGAGAACAAATTATGTTTTTTGATGGACATGAATTGTTTTCATCATCATTTTCAACTGAAAGATTGCGGCGATTGAACCTTGTTCCCCAATAAGCTCTCTCCACACCATGATAAGAGTGATCGTTGGGACCAAGACTCATGTGATCACACGACAGTATTCTGCTCAAATCAGATGTTTATCGAACCTACATCTCTTTGGTACTGTACCTTTTGGAGATGGAGATCGATGTATTCGTCGATCTCCATCGCCTCCAGTACCGTACTGGTTGGAGGCAATGAGTTTCGTATTTTCAAACAGAATCCTGCGGTTTCTTCACTGAGTGCGTGTGACCATCTCACAAGTGCACGGTGTGAGATACACCTACTGCTGATAGTGGGTCTCTTTGGTCTTTCGCCGACCTGATACTTTGCTGTATCTTCTTGGTGGGTTTGGGAACCTTTTTAATGTTATTTTCCTTCAAAAGTTCTCCAATTCTCTTTGTGACCTGAGGAATATATGGTAGATACCCACAGACGACTATTTTCGCCGCCTCTCCGTTTTGAACCGTATAACTCTTCAGCTTCATGGACTGGTTGATTTCGGCTATACTTTATCCATTCGACCTCATGTCGACGACCTGTTCTTCCTTCAGATGATCTGGTTCATATATTCTTCGAGCCCGTTCGGTTAGAGTAGCGACTCTTCTCCTTTGATTAGGATGGTAGTTTGATAGTGCGTCCAGGTATAGTCTATCCATTCCGAATTGGAACGGGAATAAAAATTAGAGAACAGTCATAAACATTTCAGGCCTGTGGCCCCTAGTCGCCCAGATAATTAGTAAACGTACCATCAAATGTAGTTGAGGAGTGAAGGCTCGGCTAGCTGGACTGGCTGTATACTAATTTTTTGTCCGTTTCACAATATTTCTTCCTCGGTGCCGTGTGTTCGTGGGGTTAGGTGAGATAATGAGTGGTTTTGCAAACCGATTTTCGAAAACTTTTTCTAGAGATCAATTACCCTAAGACCAAACTGATATTTTTGCACTCGACGCGCGTTTCGCTAACAAGGTTAGCATCTTCAGGAGAAGCAAATTATACTGAATCTAATGACAGAAAAGGGTTAGCTGTTCATATACCTAAAGTTTTTTGGTCCAATGTGGACTTTGTTTGTTAAATGATGATTATCCTTATTGATTTTTCGGTAATCAACTAGTGAAACCACTACTTGCAAATTGATTCATCAACAATAGATTAAAAAGCGGACAAATTAGGTAGTGGTTACATTAGGTAATTACTGAAAAATCAATTAGGATAATCATCATTTAACAAACAAAGTCCAAAACGCTCAAAAACTTTAGGTATATAAACAGCTAACCCTTGTCTTCAGATTCAGTATCAATCTGCTTCTCCTGAATACGCTAACTTTGTTAGCGAAACGCACGTAGAGTGCAAAAATATCAGTGTTTGATGTTAGGGTAATTGACCTCTAGAAAAGTTTTCAACATTTACACCAATTTTTGTGAACATGTTATTGCTATTGGGTACTTTCATCAATATGGCTTTCTGGAGACCTTTTGAAACAAATGATAACGTGTGAAGAATCTGTGTCAATCGACAGGGACCTGGAATTTGGATATAAGGACTTACATGTTCCAGTTCAGCGAGTAATTTTGAATATTCATCAATGCTTGAAGAAGAAAAACCGTCACACTTCACAGAATACTATTTTGAATAGAATATGTAAGTTAACGAAACTATCTCGTTCGACAGTTTTTCGAGTCATTGAAATAGGGGATGTCATTGATCATGCAATGAATCGAAAACAAAGTAATAAACAATCCGCAAACGTTGATGGTGCTACAAAAGATGTGATTCGGCGAACAGTTTACGGTATATATCAAAAAAATGAAGTACCAACCTTGGAAATGATTTGGTATAAATTACTCAACTATCTCGATTACAAATACAAATCTTTAGAAACTGTACGAGGTACAGGCTACCGAGAATCCAGCAGACATATAATCTACCTCGACGAAACTTGGTTTAACACCATGATGTTGTCAAATATGGCTGGGTAGACGAAACTTAGTATTGTGCTTTGATCACACCTTCTTCAAGGGGAAAACGTGTTTTTATTTTGCATGCCGGGAATGAATGTGGTTTCGTACCTAACGCTTTGCTTCTGTCGGCCAAAAATATAATAGATTCGTCTGCTGATTACCATGAATATATTACTGCGGCTTTATTCGAAACCTGGTTC
>WOGP01008953.1:0-10955 GCA_015342065.1 Leptinotarsa undecemlineata | reverse complement strand
TGGTAACATTTGTTTTGACTTTAATTTGCTTTACAGGAAAAGCAAGGTCAAAGTGGTGGTAGAGAATATCATAAAAGTTTTTATATTTACAATTCACCTCTAATGAGCCATACACCATTTCCCAGGTTTCTGAGTTTAATGAATTTACAAACTGTACAATATTACTTTCACTATAGAACCGTTTGTTCGCAATGTGATTTTGAGGCTCAAAGTCATATTCTATATCTAATATTTGACTGTAGTGATCTGAGACAGTTGATTGATTTACAAAACAATTAAAACAAAAATCAGGTAAGTTACTGAAAATATTATCAATTTGCGTACCCTCTGATGAACTACTTGGTCTTGTTGTACCATATACATGAGGAATTAGACAATAGGCAGAAAATACCTGCAAGAGTGTTAATGTGTCCCCAGTTGGTTTACCAAAATTCATATTGAAATCTCCACATAATATCATATATTTCCCTCGGCTTCTATAGAAGTCCAAAAGTTCAGTCAGTTTCTCTATGAAAACATCAAAATTACCAGTTGGTGACCTGTAAATACAAAGTAAAATACATACAGAGTTGAAAAGATTGAATTTAGAAGTTGTACATTCGAAATGTTTCTCAACTTGGTTTTGCAGGCTCAAAGCCTCGTTTAGTTGATATCCTTGTCTAGCATATATGGCTGTTCCACCACCTCGATTATCCTTTCGACAGTAGCTGCTCACATGTATATAGTTGTCCACGTAGATTTGTTCTATTTCACTCTCTCTGCACCAGTGTTCTGATACACAAAAAATATCCGGACATTGCTCCATTAGCAGAACTTCAATTTCAGGTACCTTGCACTTGAGGCTTCTCACATTCAGATGCATCATCCTGATTCTACCTCTACCATTACGTTCCTTATTCAAGTCAGTGGTGCATTTTTGTTGTGAGTTTACTGAAAATTCCCTCCATCGTCAAGGACTTCTGGGTGTTTCTTAAAGTCAAATCTTTTGATACCTACTTGACTGGGCCAAAAACTGGGTTCATACATGATATTTTTGTATTCCAACGGTGCAGTAACTACAAATCGTTTAAGCCTGCCAACTTCTGATGGAATTTCTTTCACTGTGATAGGTTCATTTTGGAGTGGTTCTTTCAGTTTTAGGTAGTTATTTATCATGTCAGTGGTGACATGTCTATTCACCCTGTAAATATAGAGCCATACTTTCCGGTCACCTCCTGAAAACCCAATTTCTCTTTCTTCTCTTGTGCTGTTTGCGGTGCCTAACCTTTTCTTTATATTCTTTCTTTGGTGTCGTTGTATTGTATAGTCAGTTTCAGTCCTAGTGAGGTCTTCAGTTTTTACATATTTTTTTCTTCCAGGATTTCTGAAGCTGCTGTCACTACAATCCGCATTATTCTCACCTTGAGAATTGTTTACAATATTACTAACTTGGTTCCTTTCCTCGTGATTCTCATTTTGGATGTTGGCACTATTGGTTTTAGTCGTGTTGTTTGGCAACACTGTTTGATTTTTGCCGTTGGTATTACTGGTAGACGCACCTGTTCCAAGGATAGTCGAATAAGTATTTGTTTTTATATTTTTTTTATCTTGGGCAGTTGGTTTTTTCTCCAGATTTGGTTTTGCGATGCATTTTTGTTCCACAGTTTTAATTTTTTGCAGCAAGAGACTGTTATTTTCTTTTAGAATGTTATTTTTATCTTCTAATTCGGATAACAATCTTTTCAGATTTTGTAATATTTCTTCACGATTTGTTATATTGTCACTTTTGGTTTCAGTATTACAGCAGATCATTTTATTGCTATCAAGAATTTCTATTGTTTTCATTCACAGAAAAGCATTTTATGCATACAGACACCTGACATTTCTTAGCACAGCACTTATATAACACTTCATTACTGATTTCATTGGAATTTTCGCACATTTTTTTTAGTTTCTCTTGATTTTTATCGGGAGCTTCGTCGGCCGAACTTCCACTCGGCGCCATATTGTGCAAAACATTTCCTTCCTGATTTTATCTATCTCTGTCTCGATGGTTCCTATCCTTTCTTCAAGTAGGCTCGCCACACTAAAAAGCTCTTTTTTCAGGCCTTCTGCATTTTCTAGAAGTTCTTTCTTCAAGCTATTCGAATTTTGTTGAAGTCCATCGAATTTGCTCATTATTGAAATCAAATCACCCCTTGAAACTTCGAATAAATATGTTTCGGGATCTTCTCCTGATTCAATCAAGTTATTCTATAGTCTCTTCTGAAGTACTAATTTTTTTTTCCGGAAGAACCCAGCTCTCTCTCCTCCTGTTCTTGCTTCAATTCGGCGACTTTCAAGTCCACTAGGCACACTTTCCTCGAAACACATTTTGTCTCTTATTGTCTATTTTCCACAAAACCGAATACGTCCACTCATTTTGTTCGCGTCCGTAACACTTATTTATTTTCACAAGTCTATTTTTCGCGAGAAAGGTCTATCAGTTTGTTTCCGTAGTCCGGTACTATCCACTTCGTGAAACACAGTGAATCACAATTTCACCGTAATACAAAGATTGTCCACCAAGCGTTCACAAATTTACTTTGAAAATCCCACTTCTGACACCAATTGTAACGAATTAAAGAATTAACTGTCTTGAACAAATTCATTTTTTTAAATATTTCGCTATCACAACTAATTTATATTCAACACTTAGCAATTAACGATTGATTTATCTTCACTGATCGAATTCTTTATTTAAACGCACGATTCGCATTCTGAATACATACTCTCTCTATGGACGGAAAGCAGGGGTTTATTTGGTCGAGTATGAATAACTGTGAGCCACAATAAACCCTTGCGGGTTGCGGTGGAGGGTCGAAAACACACTCACTTTTGGCCTATATGACTATAAGATGTTTTTGAGCGATTGTCAGCTAATTTTCCTCTACGAATTCCAATTGAACCAAAGCGATAACGAAACAGCCCGAAAAATCAGCAAGGCATTTGACAATGATAGTGTTGATAAACGTACTGTTCGACGTTGGATTTGCGAAATTTCGTACTGGAGATTTCAGCCTCAAAGATGAGCTCCGAAATGGTCGAACTACAG
Source organism: Leptinotarsa undecemlineata (assembly GCA_015342065.1). Taxonomy (NCBI): domain Eukaryota; kingdom Metazoa; phylum Arthropoda; class Insecta; order Coleoptera; family Chrysomelidae; genus Leptinotarsa; species Leptinotarsa undecemlineata. Next base: position 7,882 of record WOGP01008953.1, on the reverse strand, counting down.
TAATCCAGGTCGAGGATCTGAGTACCCTGGTAGATACTGACTCATCAAAAACGGTACGTGAAATGGCGGACGGACTGAGCGTCAGCCAGCTCCCATGTGATTTTTAATGGTTTAAAACGTATTGGAAAAGTCGAAACGCTCGAAAAGTGGATGCCCCATGATTTGAACGATCGATAGCAATTTCCACGCTTCGAGGACTCTTCTTCCTTGTTTTTGCACCACCAAAACCATCATTTTTTACATCAAATCATCACGTGTGATGAAAAATTGATCCTCTACGACAACAGAAGACGTTCAGGACAGTGCTTGGGCTCCGATGAGCCACTCTGTCACTTCCCAGCGAAAACCCAGCAAAAAGGACATTATTACTGAATGGTGGTCAGCATCTGGTGAGATTTACTATAACTTCCTGAAAACGGACCAGACCATCACAGTACAGGGAATAGCCGGAATGTACCGAAAATTGCGTCAGCAACATCCGGCACCCACCATACTTTGCAGCCCTCTCTCGCTAATCGACTACCATCTTCTTAAGCACTTCGATGACTTTCTCACCGGTAGAACTTTCGTCAACCAGGATCAGGAAAAAAACGGCCTTTGTCGATTTCATCAAATCCTGAGCACACAAATTTCATGCTGACGCAATTATTCGACTTGTGTTACGTTGGAGAAAGTGCACTGATTGAATTGAATTGAATGCACTGATATATCACAGTTTAAAGTAGACTCATAAAAACAGACAAAACTCTTGAAACAACATAATATTTTATCAGTGAAAATTACCTCAGAAGAAGAATTTTTTAATATCTGATTAACTTTCTCCAAAGTAGGTAAAATTTCAAAAGTTGATATGGAAGGGAATGATCCGGATTATCAATTGCTTTTGATGTATGTATTTTGATTTTCACATGATGTTATTTATATGAAGTTCAGTTATGACACTTTACAGAGGTGATGAATTGGCTTCCGAGTTCATTAAAATATTTGTACAAGTTTGTTGTCTACAACTGAATAGTTGATTGATGAACATCTGAATTATTGATTGATGGAATGTAAAATTGGCATAAACGGCCTCAAGGTGAAAAAATTGATCTCAATATACTCCAAACTACAACAGAGTCTTCAATTATAATAAACGACCAGAAGTTTTACATGATTATTTGGCAATATTTCCACATTTCTAAAAAATTAAAATTGGTACAAACTATTTCCTGAAATTCCAAATAGAATATTTAAAACGAAAATATAAAAAAATTTTATTTGGAAAGTTTTTCAAAAATTTGTTCAAAACTGAAAATTAACTGTGAATTTGTGACAATATACAATTGCTAACTAAATTTTTTTTTTAATTCGAAAGAATTGTTTACTGTTGAATTCCTTTTTGAGATTTTTAAGTTTTTCCAAAATTTCGTCTGAGTCTGAAAACGTGTTCTAGAAAAATGAAGAAAATTAAAGAAAATCTCTAAAATTAACTATGGCTGCGCCATAGTTCACTATTCAGAAGTAATAAATTAGCTCCCGAGTTCACCAGAATAATAATAATAATAATATTCACAGCTAGATCACAAAAGTTCTAAATATCCTTATTTTCAATGAAATGAGCAATTTTTGCCTTGTTTGGACAAAAATGAAACGTTTCATCATCAGGTCTCTTTGATAAAGTCAACTAACTGAGCTATTTTCCTTGTGCAGGGATCAAACACATGCTTTTCTGCGGGTGGCGGTAGAATTAACCCTACGGGTGACGTGACGACCCTGCAAGTAGTACTCTCAAATGACAGCTTCCTCCGTGCTGAAAAGATGAAGGTATGCTGCTGAACCGACTAATCACTATGAAACTTTCGAGATACCGAGAGATCTCTAGTCGTATATGGTAACGGTAATGCGGGGCTGTGCCGAGATAGAGTTTATTTCCTCAGTTACTCGTGGGAGCCACTATGGACCATCAAGTAACCAAAGAATTTTGCTTTGGATCTACAGAGAAGATTGATTTTGACTGAACGACTGCTTCTCTAGTAGTGTCGGATCAATTCTTGAACTCTTAATCTTCTTAACTAATTTAGGATTAAAGGTGGTGCAGTCAGAACACACTTTGTCACCTGGAGCAACAGAAGTAGAATCTGCATTAAGGAAGGATACAATCTTCTCCTGAGCAAATCATCCAACGTTTTTGCTAAGTAATGATACAGCCTAACCAGAAGCTGAAAAATCCTGTGTGATCTAATCAAATCAATCGTCATGTACAGTCGACTTACAGATATCCTCATATGGAGAGGTTGTTACAGTCATTAAGGTAGGAATCTTGCACCATCAACATCCAACAACATTAATGTCGATCAATCAGTTTGCTATTATGGCCACCTTAGACGATATTCCATAAGAAGGTCCACAGGTACCCATTTCGACTTAGGTTGAGTAGTGCACTTAGTACCTTGCAGTCATAGCGGAACATCTTTCTGAAACGCGACACAGAAGACATACGTCTCAAGCCTTACATTCATGTTGCTAGTAGGTCTCAATTACCGGATGAAGGTGTTCGCAGAGTGACTACCGATCAGGTCCTCACTAAGTCACTGGTCTAAATGAAGGCGAAGTCATCTTCACAAATACATCTGTGGGATGAACTGAATACTCAATCCAAGAATATCTATCATCGACATCTGTCGATCCCATAGATGCGTTTTCGCAAGAAGAGATATCACCGCCTTCGCACTTCCGAAGACTGGTGCTTTAGTGACAGTTGACATTCGTGGCTTATCCTGTTCCACTGATGCTACCTTAGCGAGTCTAAAAAATGGAGTAACATCTCTTTCAATTATCACTTTGACACTGATTTGGATTTATCAGGTTTTTTTAATTCAAATGAAATAAACTTTTTGTTAACCATGTGAAAAATTCATTCTAAAATCTAGGCTACTGCGAGAGAGAAAGTGATGCGACAATATTCAACAATGATGGATAGCAAGTATAGTAAAAATTACGATGATATTCAACTAAATTTTGTCGCAGATATTGGTTGGTCAAAAAGTACAACTAAGCCTCTTTAGAAAATAATGAAATGTAAACTGTAAATCATCCTCAATTTGTCATTGATGAAAATTGATACAAGCGAGTTTCTGAAAGTTACAATGGGTATGATGTCAATAAACTGAAAGTATTGTTGCTGTTTGATTAACAATTCAGTCGTTCTTCTTTCTCGTGCATTAAAAGTTATCAGTTAATTGGATTTCAATACTTAGACATCTGAAGACGGGCCTGATTGAATACCCACACAGAAACGTCGCTGATTTACTTTGTTGTTTCGTAATCTTCTTTGACAACGTCATATCAAATACAGAATTATAAATATACACCACGTTTTTAAATAACAGAATTATTTTATTTGCATATGTTGTTAAAAATGACGTGAAATATATCCTCGGTTTTACAGTCGCTTTACTGTTTTATCGGCAACAATCTCCAGGAGAAAGATGTATTTAACGCTCCATACAATTTATCATCAACATATTTCAGACGAACATTGAGTCGTCCTTGGTGGACACCCAGTGGAATCTGACAAATACCGTGTAACTTAGTTTTATTACTTTTATGTCAGTCATTTTAGTGTTATCAAACACCCCGCTGGGGAAATAACTAGCAGAATAAATTAAAACAGACACTAATAAATTCCGTACAAAATGTGAATGAATTTTTCAGATTGTCGCACGAAATGAAGAAACACTTTCATGTTAGTTATTAAAAAATTTTATACTAATAACTCACTTGACAAATTAGATTAAAACTAGGTTCGTAGTATTGTACATAGAGTTATACCAGTTTAGTGATTACTTTTATGAATGTATAAAAGTGTAAACATGGTTTACATTCTTCAAGATAGAACTTAAATGATAATAATTTATAGAGAAGTTGGAAAGTGTTCACGAAGGGAAGCATTCAAATTGTAATGTAAGTCATTAGTATGTGCTTGATATGGTGAATAAGTTTTACGAAACAGGTTCAGTTACAAATAGGAAAATAAATAACCTCAGAGTAATGAATGAAGGAACTCAAATTGAAGTTTTGGGAAGATTTACTGCAGAGCCTACGAACTTATTACGATCAGTATCAGAACAGGCTTGAATATCACTCGAGACTGTGAGAAAAACATTGAAAATGCATACATTTCATCCTTATGAAATGTAGATTCACCAAGAGCTCAAGGAGAATGATTATAAAAAAAGAATAGAGTTTAGTGAAGTCTCATTGAATCAATACCATCCCTATTCTTCGGTTTTTTATTGAAAGGAGTCAATACAATAATGCATCTCATAACAGACAAAATCTAATTACATGTGTAAGTTTAGAAAGCTATTTTTCAGGAACTCCTCATCAAAAAATTAAACGTCAGGGTATCATTGGAAGCAGAATTGAATGCCAATAAAAATGATGTGCCACTTGACACCCCTTCCCATTTAAGAGTCTAAGAAAAACATCTAACCCTCCTTAGAGGTTGAAAGGATGTTTGATTATGAAGGCAGCGATCAACTTATACAGTCTGCCAAAAGCCGGTATGAGCAAAATTTGTTAATAACATGATTGATTCTGTGATGAGCGATATGTATGTCAACACTTTGAAGATTTTGGTTTTCTCTAACAAGTCTTAAACAAATTGAAAAAAATTCCAAAAGAGCATCTCCTGAAAAACTGTTGAGATTTACACACAGTACTGCGAGTAGGTGAGAGCAATAACTTTTATCCTCACGAATCATTCCAAATTCATCCATTAAATACATAATTATATGTATGTTATATATTATATGTATGTTATATATTACAGAGGATGGTTTGAAAGAAATTTACTCAAATTACCTCTAAGTACTGATTCTGCTGAAAAAAGCTTTTCAAATTTAAAAACAATAAAGAATTATTCGAGAAATACAATGAGTCAAGAAAGACTTTCGGCTACGGCAGTTTTAGCCAAGCGGATTATTGCATCAAAGCATCAATGATAATCAGGGAGTTCAGTAAAACCAAAAGAAGAACATTTTTGTTTCTTCAATTAATTATTCTTTCTTAATTTCAAATCCCCGGCTCAAAAAAGGTGTATTGAACGTTTGACTAGTGTATGTGTATATCTGTGCGTCTGTCTGTGGCACTGTAGCTCCTATAATAGTTGACCGGTTTTGATGCGGTTTTTTATTTAATAGTTAATTTTGTAGGGGTGATTCTTAGATAAGTTTCATGAAAATCGCTCGAGCTGTTCAAATGTTACCAGTTCGTTTCCAAGAATATGAATATAAATTATGCATTCAATAATGGCTAACAATACATCCATACATCGATATTTTTAAAAAAGTACAATACATATTTCATTTTTCACTTGATGCTGCAACCAGAACAGTCTGCCAAGGACCAATTCCTCATTTCAAAGGTCTCAATGACTATGTCTATGTCTCAGTGACCATGACTGGAATTTTGATACGGCGACCTATACATGATGTTTTTTATTGCTTCAAAGTTGTTGTTTTTTTATTTTGTTGTTTGATGTTTCAAAAAGTATATTAGTAAAAATGTTGTTGTGTTTCTCAACCTTTCTTCTTGAATCGTCAGAGGGCTTCGCAAACTGTACCTTGTGTGTGTCCTTGCGCCGCCACTGGATATTAAGGGTGGGAAGTTTCCAAATTGACACCCTGTATATAATTTTACCAAATTCCGATCGAGTTTTTGAATGAAAACATCACTTATTTTCATAAACTACTAGTTTATGAAATTAATATGGATCTTCATCAAGTAACGGGTGAATCAATCAGAAAATTCTCACTGGTATTACATGAACAACGGCACGTGATTTGAAAATCGTTAAAACTAAATTTGAGATGTATGATTGGAGGGGCAGTAGTCGGTTGGTTTAGTTAGTGGTTTGTTCTACTTATTCAATCGACCGCTATGTAGAATGGTGATTCGAACCTGACGGAGGGACAATCGACTTTCATTGCGTGTCGTCTAAGCCATACTAAGAATCGCACGTTAGAATGTAAGATCTCATTAGCTCGCAAGAGTTTCGACTTTTGTTGGTTGTCATTTTTACAATATGTACTAATTTTTGTATTCTGTACTGACTTATTGAGTAGGGCTATATATTTTTCGTAATTGAAAAGACAAAAAGGCTTCAAAAAATAATTAATTTGAATGGGCCAATGGGCCAGCAGACCTTCTGAAAACATGATATATATTTCCATTAGGATATAATAGAATCTAATCGTTCCAATACTTATGAAAATCTCGATTTTATTATTGTCCCAAAAACCCCAGCCAGATAAATATATATCTTGATTTTCCTGTCAATTCTGAATCAGTTAAGTAACATCTTTTTCTACTCATATAGGAATATTGTGAGATGAATAAAAAGTCTGAGAATTTTTCCTTTCATGGAAAATTGTAAACATTATTTTTCAATTTGTTGTTTACAATTCACTCAGGTTGAAAATTTAAAATCTTTAATGATCATTGGAAATATATATTTTTTTATTATTACTATCGATCCGTTTTTTCATGAACAGAAACTAAACAAAAATGACTTTTAAAAATTTGAATCTGCTATTTTTTAAAAAATTGTTATGAACAAATAAGTGGTTTATGAGATAATTCAAAAAAAATTTTTAAGACAATCTTTGATGCAAGTTCACATTGGAAAAAATCTTTTCTTGATAATTTTTTTTATTGGTTATAGAATGGATTTGATAAGGTTTACTACCTTTTTTTATTATAATTTATTCTGCTCTTTGATAAAAGAAAAAATAAGTTTTTTTTCAAATCTTGGTTTTTTATTTTATAAATAATTTGTTATAAACAATCAATTTTTTAAATGTTTTTTCTCTTTCTACATAATGCAATGAATTTTTTTTCAAAGATTTTTTCAAATCATAGCTTCTGATCATAAAAAACGTATCGATATTAATTTTTTTTTTTCATTTTCCCAATGGCATGCATTCTTTTGTAAGACTTTTCAAAAATAGCACGAAAAAATATCAGATCTTTTATTCAACGATTATCGCACTTACCATATTTCTTTTCCGGTAGAAAAAAAATTTTAACCAACTCTAGTACAATTTTATAATAGTAGGCACTAAATTATGAGAAATATTATTGCATCTACATAAAAACGGTGTTGTCAAGGTTATGATTCTATATATTTTATCATCATTTTTCCCATCTATTCAATATAATTTCCGTACGCCACTGCAAGACAGATTGAAGCAAAAACGTCACAGTCATTTCTGAGAATTTATTGCCTAGTAATTTGGATTTATTGTATGACGCATATTTAACTGAAAAATCACGATCAAAATTTTTGACCGAAGATTATTTTTCACTCATACGTAGGTGACTCACGTAGGTGACTGAATTTTTTCAATTCTTAATGTTGATATTTGATAAGTTAAAATAATATCTAAAGTGGGCGAGTCTTGAGCAAACCAGAGTATTGTTCAAGTAAACGATATAGTGCACCCTACCTTCCAGCAGTTCCCTTTAACAAAATAGTTAGGGAGCTAACTAATTTTATTATTCAATAATCATTTTTGATTGTATATTATAATCACAATAACTATATTATAATAAGTATATAAATATCTCGTTTATATAGACGAGTGGGAAGTAGGGATTCAAATAACAGAGTTATTATTGAAAACACTACTTACTGTGATTTGAATAGATGTGAATCACAATAAACCCTTGCGGGTTGTGGTGGAGGGTCGAATAGACCCACTCACTTATGACCTAACATAACCTAACTACTTACCCACATATATACATACAATCAATCGCTTCAAAAACACTTCACTAACTTTCTTCGAAAGCTTCTGATAATTCCTCTTCCATATTCTCCGTTTCATTATCACTG
>WOGP01008952.1:0-10957 GCA_015342065.1 Leptinotarsa undecemlineata | reverse complement strand
GAATTGTGTGAATGTAATTCCTGTAATTTCTTTGAAAATATTTTACGCTATTTGTTTTTTTTTTATCTAGCGGCACTTTATTGTTGAAATCATAAAAAAAATTATATATTGTTACTGTTCGAATTTTTGAGTTGTCATAACTTTGTTAATAATGAATAAGTTTTCATGAAATTTTGGTCACACGTATTTAGAGGCACTCTGAATCCACTGGCGTAGTGATTTTCTTCAATAAAACAATCGCTAATAAAAAATCCCGATTTTCGACTAAGAAGAAAAAATATCGTAGTATGCCCTGAAACTTTGATAAACATTTTAAATTTTGTCCCAAGCTTGATCTTTTAGTACTTGACATTTAAAAAAAAATTATTAAAATCGATTTACAACTTCAAATTTTAGGGGGGTGTTTCCATTAAAAATGGATCACACTGTATTAGTATATAGGTCTGACTTAGAGATATATTTATGCTGTCCTTGTATATGTATTATTAAACCAATGTATCAATGTAATGTTAATGTAATGTTTGTATATTAGGATTTTCTTCTTATTCAAATAAATTCATTAATTCATATTTCATGCAGAAATCGAACATTTCAGAATTGACTTGTTATGGCACCAGTTATGACGCTTTCAAGTATATCTGGATCGCCATTGACGTCACATCCTCAGCAACTTTTCTAAGAGTAATACGACGATTTTCCAATTTTCTTCAGAGTACAATCATCGTATACCACTGTCAATATTTGACGTAATTTTAAGCAATTCTTTTTATTTTTAACACCTATTTTGATTCAGATTTCTTGTTCCATTTTTTCGACAGTAGAAAATACCCGAACACGCTAAATAATTTCAACGTTTTTGCTTCTCGTCAATAAACTAAACAAGCGAGACAGCTCAAACTGAATGAATGTTCGATACTAGTGTACCAACATAAAGAAAAATAAAAACACTTCTATTCGAATGTTCGTAGCTTACGAAATTTGAGCATTCACCTCATTTTTTAACATACCTCGAAAAAAGTATCCATAAGTTCATGAGATTCAATGTTAGTGGAATATTTGTTTTTGTGCTCCATCACAAAATAAAGAATTTCGTCATCCATTTATTAATTTCAGCCATAAAATTTGCTTGCATTATCTTTATTACAAATCGATATCTAGCTGTTACGAGGTATACAGAAAATAAGGCCCCCAAATTGCATCCACGTCAACATCTGTTTATAGTACTTCGCACTATCGACGTAAAATATATACATATATTCACCTCCTGCAGGGGCATTATGACTTTTGCGTTTATTATAATAGGGGTTCAGCAGGGTGCATTTTATGGCCGAAGAATTTGTACGCACTTCCATCTTCATTATGGCTTCAATAAGCAATTTGATTTTTGTTATCGCTGTCAAGTTATATATCACCATGACACGTAATATATTATTAGTTATTGGGTACGCGATTGGATGAATATCTTTTTATATTTAATTTCTTTTGTCAATACATTTATAACTGTTCCACGAGCATTGCATATTCTCATGAATTCTGGCGCAGCTTTAAAAACCGAATAAGACTGGGCTGTAAAAAAGTAAATAATCTGAATTGAGTCATGCACGTGTCCCAATATTTCATGACAGTAGAATCTAGCAAAATCCCGCCGAAAACAACTATTTTCCTAGCAAATACAGGAACGAACATCGTCACTAACTCTAATGATGCATCCTGAGTTTTCAAAACATATAAATGAAATTCTAGTAATTGTGAACTTTCTATGGAGTAATTATATTCAGATGATCTTAATTCAACCCCGAGTAGTTTTTTTTTGTACTGGTCAAGCATGAAAACCAATTCATTTTGGAGACTGAAGCAATCTAGGCAAAAACGATTTTTTCGATACACATCGAAATCGAAAGCAAACTCTTTGAGTTTGTTAGTTGACTTATGGGAGGATTGGTCAAAATGATGCATAATAATGGACCACAGTGACTACCCTGTGGAACCCCCTGTTCACCTTTGATATATAGAGTCTTCCATTGGGCGCTTTCTAAATTTAAATTAAAATAAAACTTTTTTTCTCATTTGAAAGACTTATTGAATGGGTAGAATATAACATCATTCAAATGTCTGCTGCGGCTTCTCAAGGTGGAGCGTATCCGAAACCTCCAATCTACCATGACTCTGGCCAGTAAATTAGGATGAATTTGTTCAAAATAATGGGTTATGTTTGCTTTGAAGACTTCTGTGGAAAATGCTGGTGAATACAACATACAACACAATACATAATCACACAAAATTGTTCAGATCCTTCCTGTTTCCTGATTTCAAGATTGGATTTATTGTCACCATTTTGAGATTTTCTGGAAAGTCATTATCACACAGCATAGTATTCTCAGACAGTCACGCGGCGTTGGAAGCTGTTGGCTCCTACCGAGCAACGTCTAAATTAGTAGCAAATTGCCAGAAACGACTCTCCTCGATAGGAAGACTTTACAGATTGTTTCTGGTCTGGATTCTTGGCCATGTTGACCGGGAAGGCAATAAGGCTGCTGACTCCCTTGAATAGGAGGGGGCTGCAAACAGCTTCATTGGACCATAACCTGCCATTGGTATCAGTTTAAGTTTTGCCAAACAAAAATTGAACACCTAGAAGATTCATGGACTTCTGGCAGAGTTTTCCAGCATTGGCTCACTCCAAGGTGTTTATTCGCCCTCCGAAGCTTGATACTAGTTGGTGGACTACGGTAGGTATGAACTACGATGTCTAATATGCTTTCTTACAGGCCTTGGTCATTTGAATCATTATATTCAAGAGACTCGGACTGTCGGAAGACAGTATGTGTCATCTCTGTTCAGAAAATGGTGAAACAACAGAGCACATACTCCGTGCCTGGGATTTGAATCAGGTTTTTAGAGTTCGTCAGAGACCTACTCATACTATCTGACCTAAAATACCACCCACCATACAAAGTAATGAGCTTCGTTAAGAAGCTGGGTCCATTTGGTCGAGTATGAATAGATATGAGCCACAATGAATGCTGGCGGGTTGCGGTGGAGGGTCGAATAGACCCACTCACTTTGGACCTAACGTAACCTAACCTAACCATATACCCATTTCTCACCAGTTAATACCCTTTTGAGGAAATTTGTATTGCTGTTGACATCAATGAACAATTCCTAAACGATGCTCATGTGACGTTTTTTTTGGTGTAAATTCAGCAATTTCAGTTTGCCTCAAATTCAAGGAAGGCGTCTGACTTTTATTTGGGTATAAAATTAGTAATCTCTATCGTTCTGGTTGTAAAGGTGGCATCATCAGAAAATAGAGGTTTTTTTAAGCATCCCCCCTGTCATCAAATCGGAGTTTATTTTGCCATAGAATTTTCGAGTCAATCGAGTTACTACCTTTTACATTGATATTTTAGAATTAGTTATGAATGTTAGAATAATGTTGTATATTTTTTCATTGAGTGTAGCTGAAAGGACTGTTTATATCGGTTGGAAAAGAAACATTCAAGGATAGCAAATTATTTGAGAAATCTGTCTCGTATAGTTCGAAGTTGAGACATGCGGATTGGGTGTGATTTAAGAAAACAAAGTTGTTAGTTTGGATAGGATGGCGACCGTTGAATATGATTTTGATTGTCAAGTTGGCGAGAATTCGGTCAAAATGTTGAAGAAAACCAATTTTTACATTGTCGACGTTTCGAAACTTTATTGTTCCATCTTCAGGACTATTTAGGGTGGCTTTCCGAGTTGAAGAGTGAAGTGAATAATTTTGACATAAAATATAAATACGTTCACAGGTTCCTGAAAGACATTGACAAGATTGTTAATCCCTTCGTGTCTGTGTCAACGTCTTTCAGGAACCTGTGAAAGTATTTATATTCTATGTAAAAATTATTCACTTCACTCTTCAACTCAGAAAGACACCCTAATTAAATAATCAATTAGGTTGATGTTAGTGAACAAATCAATCGCTTCAGAAAGGTTCACGAAAACAACCGGCCTCAAACCCCCTGCCGGATATAAATTCAACTGAAAATTCTCACTGATTCAGCTGTGGATTTTCCTTTCCAAAAATCATTCTTATAATCCGGAATAAAACTGTTTCTCCTCAAATAGTCACTAATTCTAAGGTAAACCAGTTTCTAAGCCAATTTTGGCAGACAGAATAGATATTTCACAACAATTTTTCAGATCCTTCCTGTTTCATGATTCAATTTAAGATTGCATTTATTGTAGCCATTTTGAGATTTTCTGGAAAGTCATTATGACACAGGATAGTACTCATGATCAGAGTGAGTGGGCTAACAAGAGACTGAACATTTTACTTATCTAGTTCCTCGGACTTAGTATTTCATATTTTTTACTTACTACTGCAGAGTATGATTTGAAGGAAGTTTGCAGAATCATATTGGATTCTGCAAATACCTTGATGTATCGAGTGATTGTCTCTAAGTTAGGTAATGCTTGATTTTTCAGTTTGAAAATAATAATGCGGGTTTCCCAATGAAGGTGAGGTCCTCCAACAATTCTATGTAACTTTATTTCTGAATGCAACTTCTAGAGGATCCACTAAAGTTAACGTGCCTTCCTCAATCCATCTCTTTATCATTGTAACGTCAATCTCGTTGACCCAAATCTCATACGTTCAATTCCAACAATGAAACTTTCCTAGTTCGTACGGAATAAACCACGCCAGATGCATCTCGGTTTCAGAGAGATGTCGTGATAGTCTAGTTAACATGTGCCTTCGAAATCGAGATTGTGATCAAAATATCATTTTATTGATATTTTTCAAGAGGAATCTGTAGAAATCACAAAAGTCATGAAAAAATAAATAAGAAATAAGTGGTTTGTTTTTTTGGTGATATCTCGGAAAGAATGCCGGTTTTCTGGAAAAAAAAAGGTCTCTGAAGTGCGGAAAAATCATTGAAAAAATATAAGCTCTCGAAGCTTCTTAAACTTCAATTTCGAGTTGTTGACCAAATGAAACATTTGTACAAAACACACAATTTTGATCGATTGAATATGAATATTGGGATAAAACAATTTGGGAAGTGTCTAGACACATGAGTGAACAGTAATCGGCCGGTAAAAATATGTTATTCCACTATTTCAATGATTTATGTTTCTGGTGTATTATTCATTTTTTGATATTTACGAGTTTACATCAGAATCCAGATAGTTTTCTTTGTTTTTTCACTTGGGCAGGTTATTGGTTATAGCTAAAAAAGACATTCTTGTTGGAAATATAGAAAAATTATAATTTCTTACCTTTTTATCATGTCTGAAAGCAATGCAAAGTTGAATATGTCAAAGAAGCAATTGCATTTTGAATTCCTATAATTTTGTTATTGCTGATAATAAAGGGCATGGGCGAAAAGTTGTTATGGGTCTTTTTTTAAATATATTCTCAGATGTGAAAAATATATGTTCAAATTTCATTTATTTTTTACAAATTGTCTCTTGAATGGACAAATAAAATATTATATATATGATGATTAAAAACATAGGCCTTCAGTGGGACTATAGCCTAGTGGGTTGATGTGAGTGGTTTGCTTCACCCACTCAATCCATCGTTGTATGAGCCGGCGATTCGAACCGCAAAGCCGGACGATCAATTTTCATTTCCCATCGTCCAAAATCCTTGTTAGTCCTTATCTCGCACAAGTTTCGGTTTTTGAGAGTGGTCGATGGCAGGGGGGCTATAACTGGTTAACGAAAAAACAGATTTCAACAGATTTTAACAGATTTTGTTCTTGAAGTATGGTAGCAATATCCATAAGGTGTCATTGAAAAACATTGTTATAAATCTTCAGTTAAAAAACAAGGAGATGAATTGCCTATTCCGTTAATCAAAACCTCAAAAACATCTCATTTCTCAGTTCATTATCAGTGAAATGAATGAATATTAGCAATTATATAAACAGACTGAGACTCCAAAGGTGAATACATTTCCAATAATCCACCAGATGCGTCACAAAATTATCATATGAGCGAGGCGTGGCTCGGCTGGTGTCCATCGGAACACTGTATCTGTATCTGTATAGTAGGGAGGGTAAGTGTAAGCCCATAGCACTTAGGCCACATGTGCCCCTATATATCGGCAGGTGTAGGACAAGACTCGCCGAACATACACACGAGAACTCCTGGCACTCCTATACGACATGCCTGATAGTTTCATCTTCCTGTTAACACATTCTACATGGAGGTGTGTTAACCCCATATTATGGAGGTGTTTTCTTGATTGACAGTTTTCAGTCAGAGATCCTACTCTCGAGCCTAGATTTTTTCTGGTCATCGCCAGATTTGCCTCTGCGCCATAAATGCGCTTACGCCTTGGCTTTTGTGTTGCGTCACGAGGTGATCTGCTATGTTCAGCATTGGGGTAGACAGTTTTGTTTATCCCCAGCCACCGGGTAGATTGAGGTGAGCATTTCTGTCGAACCTCGGGATTGGTTGTTTTTTTTTATTAATTACCATGTGTGTTCCCACGAGTAGCAAGGAAAGAGTTGGTCACGTCTGGCAGAGCCCCGCATTAACAGAGGTAGGCTGATTACAATGATGTTTCGCCCAGTTTCCCAAGGGGATCTTTCGTAACCGCATATCACCCTACGGCCATTCAGCTGTGGCATGTTTTGCAGTGCCTTTTGGGAAGTTTTCGTTTCCCTCACCCTACTTATTTCTGCCAGTGACCAAGAGTCCGGTGATCCCTTCCGTAAGGCTTCTCTGACAGTGCCCCCATTCTCCTGGCCGCTTCTCTATCTGCCACATGAGGACGCGCCTTGTATATAACCCATCCCACGGGTTCATCGGACCACTTGTGTCCTTTTGGCGAAACAACCTCTATTCATTCCAAATGGGTTACTTATTATATTGAGGCCCTTTTGGAACTTCTTCTTCTCCAACCCATTCAGGTCATTGACAATGGAAACCAACAGGGTTGCTCAAGAAGTTACGTCATCCTATTTGCTTCTCTCTCAACCCTCAGGAAATATTAAGGTGCTTTCGACATTTTTTTTCGTCGACGACGTCGACAACACCCTTCCTGTCGTTGGTGATATCCTCTATAAGAACTAAAAAAGGAGCACAAGAACGTACGTCATTTCCCCATCTTCACGGGTACATTTGAACCTTTTTGACAACTCTTCACAAGTCTACGTCACCCTTACACCTAAGGGTTGAAAGAACTCGATGAACTGTGTCTAGTATAGCATCTATACTACTACTCTTAAAAGTAGTAAAAAATCCTTGATTGATACATGCATCTTTCAGCATTCAAACATTTATTGAAGGAAAGTTTCCAATTTTAGAAGTATTATTTTCATCAACAAATAGATTCCCATAAAATTGTTTCAGGAAACTTTCAACGACTCACTTGTCAATAAGGATTTAAAAAAATGAGGGTTGGAAATTAACAAATAAACAAAAAGATATTATAGTGTACACAAAAAAATTGTTATTGCTTCTGCTTCTGAAATAGTAGATGTTCAGCAATATTTGCAAATGTTGAAAAGGAAGTGGAAGAATATCCCTTTTCAATTTTCCAAACGGATATCTCTAAACTTTCCAAACGATAGCTTCAAGAGTCTCAGGTTCCTAATTCAAAAATCATCTTGATGACGAAAAAATACGTCTGAAAACCTTGCTGCAGACGATTTTGCGAATTTCGCATTTGTTTGCAGTATTCTGGTTTCGCAGTTTTTCGACCAAAAACAACATCGTAATCGTGCCTCAGCCACCGTACAAACCAGATTTGGCCATATACATCAACTGAGTAAAAACCAAAATGCTGATAGAGTTCAGGGAGGTACCAAAAAGTGTATATCTGACTTGCTCCAAAGATTGGTAAAAACACGTGCAAAAACAAGTGTGATATAATTAAGGGGGCTACAAAATAGAAATTGCTGATAACTCACCTTATTTTTTTACCAGATCCCGTATCCAAAAAACCCAGCTCGAGAACTGTTCTATTAGAAAAATGTGCGAGTAGTGGAATATCGCAATTTTCAGTCTTAGATTTTCCAATAAAAAGACTCTTGTGACCAGACTAAAAGCGCTTCCCCTTCGTGCCCCAATCATGGTCCTGGCTTCGGCGGTTACAAAGTTTAAGTGCATTTTTCACGTAGACTGAAGAAGGTCTCGAGAAATATGGCTGTTCGTTATTTATTTGCCCCCGTACTTTTGACGGATTTTTATTTAACTCGAGCCAACGGAAAATGAAGTGAAAATGCCACGAGCGGTTGAGGGAAAGTGAGTAATCGAAGTTATTTTTCGATTCTCGGAGGTGAAAAATATGCAGAGAATTATTCATACATTTGAGAAATCGACTATTGCGTTGGAGATTGGTACTGTGCAGGCATTCTTATTGGTCCGTTCATAATTGGGAAAGTTTTCACTAAATTTTTCAGCTTTTTTCTGGAGGTGACGGTACAAGGATGAAGAACAAGCTTCATTGCCACTTGTCAGATGGATAGTAACGGTTTTGTTGTGGACCCAACTTCATTTGATTCAAGAATAAATAACAATTCTTAGATATACTTACCTAACCTAACCTAACCTAACCCAACCGAACCTAGCCAAACAAAACCCTTTTTTTTCTGTACGGTGGAAACTGCTTAGGACTAGGTCCTTAGCCTATGTAGTCTATCAGACCTAGTACTGTCGGGCGCTACTCCGACAAAAATCACCCCTGGCCCCACCCCATCCCTGGAACCATCCGGAAGGACATACTCAGAGTTTGGCGGCAACGTTTCTTGTACATCTCAGTTAATTACAGACCTTGTTCTGCCTGAATCCTTCTCTCTTCACTCTGATGTTCTCTCTCTTCTACCTCTTTTTGTTTCATTACTCTCTCGATGAACTTGCCAACCGTTTTCCAACGCTCTCTAGAGTTTAACATTTCCCTTACCATCATATCGATGGACGCTACACTTCCAGTGTCCTGTTAGAATAAACTTATTTCCCTGAGCCCCCTGTCATATGCTATAATAGTATGCTCCACGTTATCAACCCTCCCACACTAAATGCACAAGTCATCTCCACCCTTGCCGATTTTTTTTGTGAATTGCAATGCCATGCCCTGTAAGAAACTGTATAATAAAGTAGTTTACGTGTCTATGTCTGCAGACCAGCCAAGACTGGACATCTGGTATTACCCTTCTTGTCCATTGGGTTTTTAGTGAATTTGTGTCCCACCTATCCTGCCACTCCTGTATCGTTCTCCGCCTTTCGGTATCTTTGTGTTCTTTTTGGATATACTAGTTGGTTGGTATGGTAGTTGGTTAACTAGTGAAGGACGAATAGCCACAGATTATTATCCATAGTTGAATTCAGTAAATATATTTCAATTATATGAACTCATACCAGAACAGGTAAACTCGGCAATGTAATTTCTATCAGTGACAGATGTAGTTATGATTGATCACACAGTAACTTTTTGGGGTGAACCCTTTGAATAGTTGTTTCCCACTGGAAAGGATTTCCATAACATAAATTCATTGATACATCAGGGTATGGAAATTACATTCCCAACAATTTTCAGTTACAAATATCTAACCCTTTACTGGTTTCAATTGAGTGTAGTACGACGCTGAAACGGGAATTCGATAAAATTACTCGAGGGATTAGAAGATACAGCTCCATTCAGTAGGATGTAGCGTATGGTATGTGGGTCTTTAGAAATTGGTTTGCGTCAATAGAACGACTCAGAATGGTGTCGATATAGATACATGTGAAACTTATTCGTTTTGTGGAAAATATCGATGTTGGTTGGATTTCGACAACTTCAGCACGTGTAAACATAGATTTGTTTTCGACAAGAAATTTTGCTCACGGTTTTGATTTGTGGCACTCATAGAATATTCAAGGAAAATGCCTTTCCAAACAGGATGATATAAGAGAGGTGATTTTATTCAATATTTTGTGAGTTTTGCTCTGATATTCATCAAAACTGATACAATCGATCTGAAAGTGATTAAGCTTTTAATACTGCTAATTTTACTGAAATATTTTGTGCTAGGTGAGGCACAATCTTAGTCCCCAATTAAAAATACCAAATTCTATGGAAAATAATTAATTTTCAATTTATATCATGAGTAGGAATGTCAACTATCTGAAAGACTTCATTTTTGATGGTTTTCATTTAATTTTCCATTTGCATTATAGCGACTCGTCTTCAGAATCACATTATAAATAATAGAACAGATTTATGGAACTAAAATTAAATTTTTGTTTATATAATATCAGTAGCGTACCATATTGCTTTGACACCACTATAATTTCAATCTACAAATCTTGTAACATAGGCTCACCTTGCAATGGTTAGTAGGGAGCAGCAACTAACCCCTTCCCCGGCCCCCAGAACCAAACAATAGCCCAACAATAGTTAATACCAATGGTTCAAATATACAATAAAAGACTGATTTAGTTGTGTTTACTGAATGTCCATTGCATTTTTCTTTACGAATTTGGGATTGGATTCAATCAGAAGTTTGCTTGAAACCAAAGAAAAAACAATATCAAGCTGGGACGTATGGGTAGAATGAAATGTATTATTTTTTCAAACAATATATCGGAATATCTTTTTGCGTATTGTCAAAATCATACACTATGATTTTTGACGCTCACATCCATGTCGAAGTCTCTACAAAAATGATCAGATGAAGTATTTACAATTGATGAGCTATGAAAGCAACATTATTTTCAGTTTTTTCAGGGTCCTTTGGCGTCTGTATTGAATGAGATATTTTTATGAGGCAATATTTGTGAAACGCTTTCAGTAGCTTCACTTGTATGTTTGTTGGTTTGTAACCAACTCCTTTGGAGTTGGACATATGTATTTTGAACTTTATACACTTATCAAGAATGAGTTCATAAGTTTATCACTATATCCTGATTAGGATCGCCAAAATTGAATAATTTCCTAAAAAGGTCTCTGTGTGAGAGCAAGTGAGACAATAATACT